>SNQJ01S0065790.1:38538-57391 GCA_010110895.2 Picea sitchensis | reverse complement strand
TCCTTATGTTTCCCCTTTCTTTTTATGTTTCCCACTTTTTCCTAGTTTCCTAATTCTTTTAAATTTCTCTCTTTCCCTTTTCCTTTAAAACTCAAATTGCCAGGTGTAGAAAATTAACCTTTTCCCTTTTTCATTTTTAATTAATAAATTTTAATTAGCATAAGTGACAAAACAATTATTTCCCCTTTTCCCCATTTTTAAATTTTTATCCCCAATTTTTTTTTTATAAATTAAATGAATTACTTACCCCCTTCTCGTCTCATGATTAAATATGATTATCATTATTATTTATTTATTTATATTTACATTTTTATGTAAATAGATATTGTTTTTATCACAGGTATCACTTAGACCTAGACTTTATTTTCCTGGGTTGGGTGACATTTTATTAGGGAAATTGTTTTGAATCATTTTTATCACGTTATTCGTCCTTAGGCCATCTAGGTTTATCCATTTATTAATTAAAAATGTGACCTGCCCTTCAGGATGCACTAGGTGCTCCAAGGGTGCCAGTCGCCTCACACTGTTTCCCTTGCGCGGCGTGCCCTTTAGGACGCACTACGTGCTCCAAGGGTGCCACTCGCCTCCTTCTGTTTTTCTTGTGGGACGTGCCTTTCAAGATGGACTACGTTCTCTAAGGGTTCCACTCACCTCTTCACTGACTTGGTAGACATCAAAAACCCCTGGAGTCGATACTCTGCTAGGTGATATTGTGGGAGACTAAGGGCCTCTAAGGAATAAGGCCCTAGACTTATTGTGTGCCCCTTAGAACCATCGTGAGAGACTGTTGCAATCTGCCCTCACGGCATCGTGGGTCTTCTCGAACTAGGTTATCGTTAACCTATAGTTAGAACCATGACGGGAGTGCTAGTAGGCTATGGCAGGGATACTATCCACACCTCCCCCTCAACGTCTCTGGTAGTCATGCGTGACCCCTCTACTTCACATGTGAGTCTGGTCGGTAAGTTATCCTCAGCCTGCATCATCATCGAATCATGTCAGAGATATATCCATAATCATATCATCTAATCAGATGCACAAATTTCATATATACAACAATCAAACTCCAATAGTCCACTCCCTAACTCGATCCAGAGTCCAATGGGTTCCATCGATGGCTCTACATCCTCAAGGTCCAAAATCCTGCATGCTCAGGAAAATCGAGCCAATAGCACATGTTTATGTCAATGCATCCAAATAACATTTCATCAATTCATAACACCTCATAATCATAAATCAAATGCCCAAAATTATAATAATCTGGATCACTTGCAAGCAAGTTTCCTTAAGGATAACTTCGCTCAGTGCACGCAAGAGAGGGATGTTATATTGTGGATATATCAAAAGTATATAGAGTGGGTACTTGTTGGATGAAATTTTTTATTATGCATCCAATGAGTTCCTACACTTGAAATTTGAGCAAACCTTTAAGGAGATAAGTCAAAATTTTGATTTAAAAAACATTTTTCTTTCTCTCCCTACAAACCAATTTATCCTTATGGTTGACATCATCATCTTGAATCTATCAGTTCTTTCAAAGTTGATTTTGATAATGATTTTTTTTGTTTTGAGGCCCATTTTTTACCTCTAAATTCCCCCAGTAGGATTGAGTTTCTTTTTCTTGATAGTTGTCATTTTCTATGGATTCAGTGATAAGAGGAAGAGTTATCACTACTCTTCCTAACTTAAGGTTTATTGCTTGAAGGTCCATAGAGTAAGTCTAATAAGTGGACATATAATTATTAGGAACTTACTATCCTTTCCTATTATTTGGATTAGGTGTAGGATAGGAAAGTAATTGAGGTTGTTTTGGTGCTTGTTGATTGGTACTTGATTGAGCAATGGTCTATTGATGTGGAGGTGGAAACAAAGCTTGTCGTTACTAATTTTGAGGCCTCCAACTTTGTTCAAGGTTAGATCATTGTTGGGGTTGTGTTTAAGGCTCAAATTGGAATGGTTGAGGCTAATTCTGAAATGGTTGGGGTGATTTTCATATTTCAATTACTGGGTTTTCATTGGCCAACTTGGATAACTGGAAAAGTACCAACACTGATAATGCATTTATTTATTATATTTAGAAAAATGTTGAGGATGGGAATAAGGAATACCTTGCTAAAATGGTTGAGCTAATACTTTCCTTTTTTGGTTGATTAAGAAAAACTACTCCACATTCTCCTCAGCTCCTTAATAACCATGCTTGAGGCCTCATAAAGAAGGACACTTTCTAGTTTGATGCTACTCTCCATAGATTCCACAAACTTCCATAGTATTGAGTGGGTAGTCATTTCTAGCATGTTTCTTTGCATATTTAGGAAAAAAAATAGCTAGAACATTTTCTTTTTATTCTTGTTTCCTCCCAATTTGCATTCTTTCCATCTGCATAGCCAATGAGTGTAATATATTAGTTTTCATTTCTTCTGAAAAAATTCCTATTTCATTCATTATGAGAGTTGTTGCTATAGATCTGGATGATTGTGGTGTAGAACTCCTAACACCCCTATTTTTCTTGCTTGCGGATCTATAATATTTTTTGAACACTTTCTTTCTATCATCATAATCCATATATAACATGTCTCCATTTGCAAGGAGGTTTGAAATCCCCATCAATTATTATCTTAGTCCTTTTTGGAGCGCAAGTTTGAGAGAGTATTAATTCAATGTATAGTTGTGAGCCCTCTTGTAACTAAGTTGGAATATTTCTTCATAGTCTTCCAGAGGCCTAGTCTCTCCTTGGAAAATTCTAAAGATCTCATCTCTAATATCTTTGGCATTACAATGATCCCTATATTTCTCACTGAAGGTTTTCTTCATTTTCTCCCAACTTCTAATAGTATTTCCCTCTAGGTTCATGAGCCATCTCAATGATGATTCCTTCAATGTAGATGGAAAACACTTGAGATTTTGAGCATCTATTGCATAGTCATAATTCTCGTAGACAACCTCTAATTCAAAAAGAAAATAATTAGGGTCTAATGTAGTAAGGCCATGGAAATGAGGGAGAACAACTAGATTAATAGTTTTCATCATCTTTTTTTCATGGTTTTCTTGAATTGGGAACTCAAAGATCTCAAGTTATTGTTCTCCTTCTTCAACCATGGTATTGTGAGATGAATATTCTTCACTTGTTTCAACTTTTGTATCAACAAAAGGATTCACTAGATCAACAAGAGGATCTATGAAAATCGCTACTCCCCCTTGAGGTATTTTAATATATTCTTCTATGGTTTGTTGGATGTCTTCTTCACAACCCTCTTTTTGTTGTTGTTATTCACTTGTAAATTATTTAGCTACACTAGAAATATATGTTTTTGATAAAAATGTTCATTATCTATCTCTAGGTCTATGCATGCAGTCCAATAAGTGTTTTTATATATTTTTTAATTTCTTTTTATTTTTAAAATTTTTTAAATTCAGATTGTTTTGAATGTAGTTTTAGCACATCCTTGAAAACGACATCAAAACTTGATGGGACAAATAATTACACCAATATTATTTAACTCCTCAAATCTACTTTAGTTATCAATCTAAGAGCGTGCTAACTTATAAGGTACTATGCATTATTTATGCAACTATAGAAATATGGTCTAAATTATTAAACTAAGGAATTTTTTGTAAATCAAATGCCCAACTTGAATAACGTATCCTAACTTACTCATTAAATTAGGTCAATGACCTTCACTCCTATATCATTTTATCAAGTGAAAAAATAGATCAAGTTATAGAGTCACTACCTTGCTTCTAACAGACCAAGTAGACAAGAACGTTTCATACAGTTAACTGGTATGTTGCTACTACTAGGTTACTCAACCCTTACACGAACATGCCTCATATGAAAACTCATAAAAAAACATTATAAGTGTTGAACACCACATAGTGAAGACAATAAATGAAATACAACAATGAATTTGCAATAAATAAATGTGTAGGAAATGACAAAATTGTTGAACTAATCATAAGAAAACATGGATATCTCACTACTACAAAAGTTTGAAAAATTGCAAACTAGAAATGGAGAAAGTAAATCCTAATTATATAGGGGTTCTATGTCTTCCTTTAAGTGGGATCTTACTCAAGGAAGATACAATAAACTTGACCAATATAACAAGTACTTATATCTTTATAAACACTACTCCTTTATTTAGAAAATGTTCATAAATAGGATTATAGAGATATGCTCCACAAAAAGTCAAATAAGTTATTTAAATACTCAGTAATATAACATAATAATCAATCCCTATCCTATTTTCTCTACTCCTATTTTTACTTGAAGATACTCCCAAATAAGCCTTCCAACTAGTCCTTTATTGGTGGAAGTTGTCCCTTGACTTCCTCATTCTATACAAGCAATTACAAAGGGATATTTTTCCCTCCTAAAAAATTCAAGTTCTTCAATGGTGGGGATTCAAATAATTAGTAGGGTTATTATTGCTACTCCTTAGAGATGGAAGCTTCTGAGAACTGAGAATGGACACAATCCCTTGATTCTCAGAAAACATGCAATAGGCTATCATTTCTTCTCAGATTTGACATTAGTTCATTCCTTCTCAAATTCGACATTAGTTCATGCAATAGGTGTAATTGAGGTTAACAACTCAGATTTTGACATATATTCCTTCTCACATTCGGCATTGGTTCATGGAGAACATTATGCAAAAACCATTCAAAAATCATGATTATACTAAAGCATGCCACATTTAACCGTAATATTTAAGAAAATCACATAAATTTAAACAAACGTAAATCAATTGTCTCATGTTCATCATAAATCATAAAGTTCCATAGAAGCCTTAGCCTTTAAAAAATAAAATATGTCATATATAATATGGGATGGGACTTATTAGTGTGTTTTCTAGAGGCATATGTGTATGCACATCACCAATCGAAATGGGAAATTGTTGTGTTGAAGACTATGGTTTCTTGATGAATAATAATACTTGAGACCTAGTTCTGCAACCACAAGGAAATAATGTTGTTAAATGTAGGCGGATCTACAAAGCTACATTCATGTTAGAGAATGTTATTGAGAGACATAATGCCTAAGTGGAAACAAAGTGTTTTTCTCAACAAAAAGGTGTCAAATACGAGAGAGTTGCTCATGTATCTAAAATGAATTATGCACAAGTCATTTTTTTCTTGCTACTATTTTTGGATGTGAAGATTGTTTTCCTTCATGGGAATCTCACTGAGGATATTCATATGGAGAAAACTCGAGGTATAAAGGATGGTAAAATAGTGTGTAGGTTAAAGAAATCCATGTATGGTTTAAAGCAAGCCCCTAGGGAATTGTATGAGAAAATTAATATAAAGTTTTTTCCCTTACACACCATCTTACACACCATCTTAATTCTTTGTCTAAGAAAGATGAGTAAACAACTCAAACAAAGGGAAGTTAATCACAACAAAGCGATTAGATCACAATCCTCATTGGTCAAATATAGCTATTCCTTAGTAAATTTCATCTCAAAGTTAATTTTTCTTTCATTATATGTTGTTAAACAATATAATATACTACGTTATATATAATAAGACACTGAGGATGAGCGATTAGATCACAATCCTCATTGGTCAAATATAGCTATTCCTTAGTAAATTTCATCTCAAAGTTAATTTTTCTTTCATTATATGTTGTTAAACAATATAATATACTACATTATATATAATAAGAAACTGAGGATGAAACAAATGTATCTTTTATTTCATATTTGATGATTAAAAAATATCAAAAAGTCTTTTCCTTTAATTTTGTATATCATTTGAGTGTCTAAATTTAACCACATCTTGTTTCTTTTCTTAATATAATATAATTATTAAAAATTATATTTTTAATAACATAACATACAATATGATTTAAAACTTATATTTTTAAATATTTAAGCATGAATCTTAACAACATCCCCAGTGTATTATATTGCAACCTTTAACACAATTCAACTTTTAAAATAATTTAAATGTATTAATTTACATAATAAAATTGTCGAACAACTGGGTGGCAAAGGTTATGAATATCAAATTATGAATGATCAAATGTAATAAGTTCTTTCTAAAAAAGTGTTAATTTGTAGGTTCCTTGATATAAACGATGATTCTTTGCATTGAAGTTTTACCACAATGTGAATGAAGTATAAATTATAAAAACAAATTTTTTTTATCATTTTTTCTATTAGCATAGTTAGATATTTAGGAGTTAGTTAAAATTAACTTGGTTTAATGTGTTATTAGGTTAAAGTGTGTTTCTTAGTATTTTTCTTTAGTATGCAATGTAATATGGCGGTCATGATATGTTCTCGACATAGAGTAATCCAACAACTCATATTCTCTTCAATCTTAACGACCACATTGATCTATGACTTAACACCTATTTGATCCATAATGAAGGGTCATTTGTCGATGATCAATTATGACGAAATATTTGTAACATATTTTCTTTTGCATTAATATATTTCTCCAAGTGACCACGTTGGTTGAGGCCATGAATGTTTCCCCACAGGGGTTTTACCACATAAAAACATCACTGTGTTGATATTTGATCTAGTTGTGTGGGTGAATATTCAATTTTTTCATCCTATGTTGGAATACCTTTGTTGTCGATCATGGTATCGAAGTGCATTTCAAGACCCATTCCCATTATAGATCGATATCTTGAAGTCGTGTTTCCACATCTATGGTTTATTCCACTTCCATATATTTCTAGGCTGAAATGATTGTTTCATTGTATCCATTGGGATCATTTAGGTTAGGAACACTTTTCATTTCATTCAAAAAAGTTTATGTTTGCCCAAGATACGACCATTTCAATCAGATCCGGAGGTATAAAGATTGAATATGCCCTTTTAATTTTTTATTACAGAGATAATATTTCAGTTTTATGTTTTTGTTTCCGGGTTGCTACTTTTTCCGCTCTATGTATGCTCTTTTCCCCGTGCTTTGTGGAATCTCAGAAAATTAGGAACCGAGTGGAAAATGTTTTATTTTCTACATATTCTCTTTGTTGTATGCTCTGTGTGATCTCGGTAAATAAAAAACAAAGAGAAAACTTGCATTTTACGGGTAAGCTAACCGAGATCTAACCATTGTTGTTGTCGAGAAGTGAATTTTGTTTTGTGTGTGAATGCAAGAAAATAAGTTTTTATTGACCACACACTCCAATATTGTCTTTTGCCATCACAACAACAACAAACTCAATCCTCCTTCTTAAGATTGTAATGTGTTTTGCACTAACTCACTTGGTTAAAAGTTATTTTATTAAGTAATAGGTCTTGAGTTCAAGTATTTTTTTTGTTACTTTTTTTGAAAAAGTCCACGCATTCATTGTAAAGTGAATTTCACTTAGTTATAAAAGTAAATAATTATTAAACAACTTTAATATTTTATTTTGAGTTTTTTTTTTTGGCATGCAACTTAAGTTAATTATAAAAGTGAATCATAAGTTAATTATATTAAGTTAATTAAAAAAGTTAATTATTATAAAAGTTAATTGTAATTTAATTAAGTTAATTAACTTTTAAGTTAATTATAAAAGTGAATCAATATTAAACAACTTTAATATTTTATTTTAAGTTATTTGTTTTGCATGCAACGTTAATTTATAAAATAACTTCATTGTAAAAGTGATTCTCACTTGTTCTATAAACATGGGTCACTTCATAAGTAACTTATTTAAAAATGATCATATAGGGAAAGTTATATAAGGGGGAGCATCACCACATGGAAAAACTTCTACTTGTCACATGGCTCTTTGGTTATTGTTTATGCCTTTTTTCAAAAAGGCATAACTTTCACATCCAAAGTTCATTTTTAGTGTCATTTTCTTAAACTGACTATTCTATCGAGAGTTTTCTATATAGACCATCAATTTAAACATTTAAATCCATATTTTATGCATATTTTAATATGGCTTCTCCTAGTGATCTTTTATTTACCCACACCAACTAGTTCTCATGAAAATCACATATGGAAGATTTACTAAGAAGTAAAGGATTGTACTGGATTACCTTGGGAATAGAACAAGAACCCAGTGATGATGAAAATAAATTCAAATGGGATAATAAGAATGAAAAATCATGTGGACTAATTAGAATGTCCATCTCTCCTGATTTAAGGTTTCAACTTCAAGGAATTGATGGCCTAGATAAAGCCTGGGAAAAACTTGAAGTTGTGTTTGATAAGCACAATATTGTTTGATTCCACTAGTTGGAAAATAAGATTTTCCTTACATTGAAGATTACGTATCTAAGTTCAAAACACTTAGACTTGTATGTATAGACTGCAAACTTGATCTTAAGGAAGATCAATGAATATATGTTATTCTTTCTAATCTTGGTAGTTCATATTATATTTTTATAAGTACCTTTTATGCCACCAGTGAAGCTCTAGGGAGTGATTATAAACAACTCCCTCTTGAGTCTTTTTTTGATGCTATGATTCAAGAACAAGATAAGCTCGTGCAATCTGGATTGATTAGAACTGCAGGTACATCTAACAAAACCTTAGTGTCCCAACAGAAAGATAAACGCAAGAATCCCAAAAAGAAACATCCTCACCGCAATAAAAATCAAAACAAGGGTCCCAAACCCACTCCACCAACTTATTCTCCTAGTGCTGACAAAGGAGCGAAATCCAAAAGTAAGAAAAAAGATATACATTGGAAATTTTGTGGAAAATGTGGTCATGTGGAGTTTAAATATTTTAAAAATATGGAAGCCTTAGAAGAAACAATGAAGAAGCACAACATCAATATTGATTCTTCTTCTTCTTCTTCTTCTCGACATGCATTTTTTGCTTCCAGTTTCTCCTTCAATGCAACTTCTACTTCTTCTTCTGATGGGTGGCTTATTGATTTTGGATCATCATATTATATGATTTATTGGCCCTTGACCAAGTTTTGAGGAACACTTGGTCATATTTGACCATTTTTGGACATCGACACCTTGTCAAAGATGGAGCATCAAGCAAAGCAGAGATCATGGGATCTCGACCCACTTTTGGGGTCCTTTTAGGGTTTTGGGTTAATGTAATGGGAAAGGGATGTTAGCCCATGGTTTTACCCATGTTTAGGCCTATGTTGTAAAGTATAAATAAGTAGTTAGGCAATGTAAGAAGAGTCGATGGCTTAGTGCTAGTAATTAGATCTGTGTGATCGAATGTAAATGCTCTGTGCATGATTGTAAGAGGCTTTCAGAGATGAGTTCAAGTGATGTAAGTGTTGAGCGCATGGATTGTAAGAAGGATCTATGCTAGATCTACTCGAGGAAGGAGGATCTGGCGAGGTGTGTGCAGATCTCTTGTCCTATGCAGAGTACAAGTTGAGCTCTGTGCTGTAATCAGATTGACCAAAGCTAATAAATAAGAAGAAGACTTTGTGGACATAACCCCAAGGTGGGGGTGAACCACATAAACCTATGTGTTATGCTTTGTGTTGTTTCCTCCTTGTGTTTTCATTATCTTGCTAAGTGTTATGCCATGATTAGATAGATTTGCTTATGCTTTGTGATTCACTAGATGTATATGAATAGTATAATTGATGTGTATGAGGATGCTTAGTGCTGATCTACAGGATATAATATGTTTTGTTGTTTCTAAGCACTGAAATATCTTATATTTGAGCAAGTACTGCAACGTTATGTCTTATCTACGAAGTACAATAAGGGTGAATAGTGATGAATCAACAGTGCTAAGTGCTCTGTAAAGGATATAATCACATATCTGTGTCCCAACTAAGGTTGCAGACACCTGATTCTTGCAACCACCCCTGCCTCTACCTCGGGTGAAACTTCATGTGCTCCGCAGGTGTTGTCGAAAGGGCCGGTAGTTAGGGATTTTTTGGTGCACTCTTGAGCATTGAACCCTGGGTCTTCCCTTGTGCCAACAAATGGTTCCATTGTCGGGACCTAAAACTGTGATTGTTGGGAACTAAGGAAGAAGAAACTTTGTGCAAAAGAAAGCTCTGTGCGTAGATCTGTTTCCCTAGTGTGCATATTTTTACTCGGCATATGAAGATTTGTGCTAGGAATAAGGTCAGATATGAAGAAAGGAAGATCAGATCCGAAGAAAAGAAGCGAGATCTGAATGCTCTGTGCTCTAAGAAACGTAAAATTGGAAATTTCTGAAAGAAAGAAGTCAGATATGTAGAAAAGAGGTAAGATCTGTAAGATCTGTGCTCTAATAAAGGTAATAATAGTCCAAAGTCTTTAGATCTGAAAGCTTTGCGCTCTGTAGAAGTAAGATAAGTGAAATTTTTTGTTTCTAAAGCATGGATCTAGGTATGCTTGATAGATTATGTTCTAGATTCAAAAATAGGGTATTAATAGATGAAAGAAATTTTGATATGAATATATTTGATAAGTATAATGATAGATATGTTATACCTATGCATAGAAAGAATGTCTGGACTAACAAGTGGATGAATGATCCTAGAAAGAGTTTTTTTCAGGCTAGCTACCATGATCCTGGTGGGCAGTACAAAAGAAGTTGGGGAACATTTAAATGAAAGAGAGCGTTAACCCTCTATTACAATTGCAGAAGACTGGGACATCTTTCTAAGGAATGCCCCGGTGGAAGACCTAGTTGTCTCTATTATAGATATTTGGACCATGAAGTGTTGGATTTCCCTAGAATGATTGCTAATCTTGAAAGAATGAATCTGAATGAAGAAAACTCTAAGGCCGATCCATAAATAGTAGAAACTCAAAAGGAATCAAAAAATATATTGTTACAGATGAAAGACACCTTGAATGATCACTGACATGTTAGGCTATCAGATATCTTCAAAGAAAGAGAAAGTGAAAGCAAGAATAGGGGACTTCGACATTGATTGTATTCTTGATGAAGAGACACAAGTGAACATTATGCCAGAAAGAACTTGGGAAGCTATAGGAAAGCCTGCCTTGATCCCTTCCCTAGGAGGAACAAGTTTATTCAGAGGAAAGCTAGTAAACCTATGTGGAAGGCTCACCTGGATACCTATAACTGTTAATGGAACTTCGACGGATGAAGACTTTGAGATTATTAAATTTTTTGAATACAACGCCCCGTTTACCATGCTCATAGGAAAACCTTGGATTGATAGATAACAAGCTAGACTAAAAGAGGAAGAAGCAGTTTTGGAATAGAAGAAGAAAGAGTTAAAAGACTTTATGACCAGAAGGATCACAAACTTGATTAGAGAATAGAGGAGCAGATCGCAGATATTTAATACTAGAAACTCCGATGTTGAGGCTAAGAGAACACTAGAGGATCCACAGAAGATTCAGTTACCTATTTTTGATACAGAATAAGTATTATAAAGGAACCCTAGGAAAGACTTTCAACAACGCGAAGTAACTAAGACCATAGAAGATAAGCATCAGAATAGTAAAAGCATTACTGAGACGAAGCTCACTAGGAAGAAGGCTAGAAAGTTAAGAAAGAAAAGGACTAATATTGTAAGGTTACAAGAGGTTCTAGAGGATACTTCGCAGACAGAAAAATTACAGAATTGGAACTTTGTCGAGATATCATAACAACGACATAGAGTACTTCGCCATGATGAAGAAATATATCCATTAGGGCTGATATATCCATTCGACTTCCGCTCCGAACGGGTAGAAAATCAATAAAGGTTTGTCATCCAACCATTGAAAAGATCCATAACGGGTCGAACAAGAGTTAATGAAGGATCATAACCGTTTCCAGCAAACCGTTACTAAGTTTCCCTACTTAGTCCATCATGCCACGCACCGAGAATACTTTTTTCTAAGTGAGAATTTGAGCACGAAACCTAAGATTAACTCACCCTGAGATCATTGCCTTGTTCCCATACTATTCACTGTAGTCTCTGAATTCCTTTCGCACCCGAGCTAGCTAACCCAAGTTTGTATGTCGGACGAGCTCAGCGTTGCTGAGAAAATCATTGAAGAAGTTCTAATTGACTTAATGACTGAGAGAATCATGTCAGAGCAAGTAATGTCTACAAGTGTATAGGCATCATCATTGGGAGCATTTCCAGCTTCCCCCTCCATTGCTAGAGCAGGACCATCCCGACTACCTTCGGAAAGACGATCTAATCTCAGAAGAAACTTTTCCACTGTGAAGATGATCCCAAGTATCGTTCCTAAGTATATGCCACCACTAAGAGGCATAGTGAATCGAGACACTATACTCAGAGACTTTGACTATTTTGTGGTCATTGTGTACCTCCCGAAAGGGTGCGCACAGTTCATGCTGACCAGGATAAGCTCACAGCACTGAAATTTAGTGATTTTAACCTTAGAGATTGCAAGGTTTACAGTATGTTATCCCCGCACAAGTACTTAACTATCACAAAAGGGAGGAACCCAAAGATTGTCCCTCAACAATGGACCCATAACCTCGCACAGTTAACCCTCCTCAATGTAATGAAGATTCTGGATTTTGGGAGGCATCAGGAAGTGAATGCATGTGTCAGATTGTTGTTGTCTTGATACCATGGAGGATACTTATGGTTGGACCACTGCATCACTGTGGATCCGATTCTGATCAATCGTATCACAAGGTCAAGCATGCAGGGCGCTGACCTGTAGGAGTTTCACCCTAGAAAGACCGTAGATCGCACTCTCGCCCAGCGAATAAAAGACACATATGGCGATCTAGAGAAGGGCACGTGAGGATACAAGGTAGCCTCCATTGAGAATAAAACAGTGTGCCTCAGTTGCCAGCTGATCGCAAGGAATTTAATCCACAAAAACAGACCCACACAGATGACTGGATTTGTAGTTGACCTCACAGGGAAGTGCGTGGAGGGACTACAAATTAACTTGGAAAAGTACCTTGTAAATCAGCTAGAGATCGACTACGGACAAGCGTAGGAACAAGGGTATGAGTTTCACTTTAGTTGTTCGCTCATACTCATCACTTTCATCACTTGGGAGCTACCATAAGGTACCACTTTTCTGGAGATCGAACCCTTCAAACCACTGGATGTGAAGTTCTTTATGTTGTGGTACTCCAGTGACATGAACAAGCAGTGGCAGTCTAATGTCGTCTTCCATGCTTATTACAATCAATTGAAGAATGCAATCTAGTCTACACCGCGCATCACACCAAACACACTTCATAGGTTTAGAACTTTGATCAAATTCATTGTAGACCACCATTTCACCTATATCACAGTGCGTGTTGATGAGAACAAACAACAACTCCAGTCGTACTATAAATTGACAGAAGAAGACTTGGAGTAGATTACCAAGGAATGGTCGGTGAACCTCCTTTTTGCAGCAGACCCCGCAGAGATGTCTGACGTGGATAGCCCTAAATCTATGTTGGATACACCTAGACCATGCAAGACTAAGAAGGACGTGGAAGTTCAATATATCCATAGCACATCCATGAAGACTACTTTGATCTCACCTGCAAAGGGAGGTGATGGTGAAGAACTAGGTGGCACAAAAGTTGAGAAAAATAAAGGTGAGGTTACTCCACCTAGAGAGGAGGAGGATCCCTCCAAGAAAAGGAAGATTACCCCACCAAATCCCTCATCTTGAAAGAAATCTAAGGCCACCCGGACTATGTTTAGTACTACCCTCACACAGGACAACTTCGACTTCTTGATTGCTGCGCTGAATGATACCTCACTAGAGATCGCAGAAAAGAAAGAAGTGAAGCAGGAAGAGGTATTCAGCTAGATCAAGGGTGAACTTCAAGAAGTGCAGCAGGCACTCCAGTCTAGCAGAGCAGCTTCTACGACGCTCGTGACAATTGAAACAACAGGAACAGCTGATGAGCCCACCCAATTACGCCAGATCGCCGAGAAAGTCGAAGATCGCCTTCAACAAGATCAAGAAGACACAACGCAAGCCACCCAGGCTTTGGCATAGGTACAAAGCACAGTTATAGTACAACAGAGGAAGGAATAATAGGAGCAGCTTTCCTTACAAGTGAAGTGGGAGGAAGAAAGAGCACAGTTACAGTAGAGCAAGGACCAATTGCTAGCAGAGCAACTTGAAGTACAGGAAAGAGTTCACAGAGAACTTCTCTCTGTGACGGTCGTTGAAGTGAAAATTGAAGAACATGTCCCACAATAGGTGGCACAACTTGAAGAATTAATCCAGCAATTTCAGCAGCGCATCGCAAATCTGAAACTTCGTACCATGCCCAAGACTCCACAAGAAATAAGAGACCTAAGGGAGGCAATTTCCTACAACGCAATTGAGAGATTAAAAACCTTGGCTTTGGAATGTAAGTAGTTGAGTGCTAGAAGCGCCCAAACTTATGAGAACCTCACAGGGAACCCAAAATTGTAGACATTAGAAGCATAGCTCCAAGAAGCAAAACAACATGCATATATGCTACAGGCGCAACTGAAGGTCTTGACCCCAGTTGAAAGAATGAAGTGATTTCCAGAACAATGCACCGCCCAACAACATGTACATATGATGCAAAGTAAATTTATGGAAGTCTCTCAAAGACTTCAACCACTCCAAGAGAAATAATTCCACCTGTTCACTAAAGTTGAGAGCCAGGAAACCGAACTTGAACAAGTTGTCATCACCGCAGAACAACGCATGGAAGGACCAGTAAACGACACAGTGATCCAGGAGTTCACTGAGTAAGAGGTTGTCGGACTGCAGCAGGTCGAAGTAGCTTGGTCCAAGCTTGAGACATTTAAAGCGGAGATGATCAGACCAGAGTGAATCGGGACGAATCACAGGTGAGTGTTGGCGGCCTGTTGGCCCTTGACCAAGTTTTGAGGAACGCTTGGTCATATTTGACCGTTTTTGGACATCGACACCCTATCAAAGATGGAGCTCCAGGAAAGAAGAGATCATAGGATTTTGAACCACTTTTGGGGTCCTTTTAGGGTGTTGGGTTAATGTAATGGGAAAGGGATGTTAGCCCATGGGTTTACCCATGTTTAGGCCTATGTTGTAAAGTATAAATAAGTAACTAGGCAATGTAAGAAGAGTCGATGGCTTAGTGCTAGTAATTAGATCGGTGTGATCGAATGTAAATGCTTTATGCATGATTGTAAGAGGCTTGCAGAGCTGAGTGCCAGGATCGAATGTAAATGCTTTATGCATGATTACAAGAGGCTAACAAAGTTGAGTGCAAGTGCTATAAGTGTTGAGTGCACAAATTGTAAGAAGGCTCTACTCTGTGCTAGATCTACACCTGAGTCTTGCAACCACCCCTGCCTCTACCTTGGGTGAGACTTCATCTGCTTTGCAGGTGTTGCCGAAAGGGCCGATAGTTAGGGCTTTGTTGGTGCGCTCTTGAGCGTTGAACCCTGGGTCTGCCCCTATGCCAACATGATTAAGGATAAAACCATATTTTCTTCTCTAAATGAATGTAACACCAAGAAAATATTTGTTGGTGATGATATATCTCTTAGTGTTGTAGGGTCTGGAACAGTTCAGGAAGATAATAGTCATTTCAATGATGTATTATGTGTTCCAAAACTTTCCTACAACCTTTTTTCAGTGTATCCGATCACTCATTTAGGTGAAGGTAAAACCGCATATTTTTTACCTCACCAAGTTGTAATCAAAGATTTAAAATATCCTAAGCATGTCCTAGCAATTGGAATTGTTGATGATTTCACTAGGTTGTACAAGTTTGACAAATTTGGGTCATCATATTTTACATTCATTTTTGTTTCTCATAGCGATGACTTGAGGAAACTTTGGCATGAGTGGTTTGGTCATATAAACTATCGCTCATTTCAACAACTATGTAACCAACACATGGTGATTGTTCTTCCTCTAGTTTCTTGCAGAGATGGTGTTTGTTTCGGTTGAGTTCTCGACAAACATCATCGGGACAATTTTTACAAACATACTTCTTGGCACACCTCATCCCATTTACATCTTGGTCACAGTTATTTGTGTGCTCCACTTTCTTCTCCTTATTTTTCTAAGTGCAATTATTTCTTAAATTTCATTGATGACTTCTCCAGATGCACTTGGGTTTACTTCTTAAAACTTAAGAGGGAAGTGTTTGGAAAGTTTTTTGCCTACAAGGCCCTAGTAGAAACAAAATATGGACATCAACTTCAAAGGTTAAGTACATATAATGGAGGTTAATATGTGAACAATAAATTTACAAGTTAGTGCACTGCATAGGGAATTTAAATGCATAATACTATTCCATATAAACCACAACAAAATGGTGTTTCTCAAAGAAAGAATCGCACATTAAAAAAAATGGCTAATTGTATGATCCAATCTAAAGGATTAAGTCTTCATTATTGGGCGAAAGACATTAACTGTGAAAATTAAATAGTAAATCACACTCCCACAATGGATCTAAAAAATATAACATTGAAAGAAGCATGGAATAAAATTAAGCCATATGTAAGCCACTTCCATGTATTTGGCAGTGTAGCATGGGATCACATTCCTGATGAGAAAATGAAAGCTTTATAGCCTAAAAGTGAGAAGTGTATTTTTGTTGGATATTTTGAAGTTGTCAAAGGTTACAAACTTCTTCAACCTCATCCTACTGAAATTATTTTTACAAGAGATGTTAAATTTGATGAAAATCTCTTGGTTTGAGAGTCTAAATTGATGTTTGTGCCAGCTTTGGCATTTGTGTCATCTTCTATTCCTATTATAGTTTCTTCTTCTTCAGATGATGATAGTGAGGATTAAAATACACCTCCACTTTCTCACCTTCCTCCAGATGATTCCATTGAACTTAAACATGCACCAACACCATTACTTCTTATATGGGTCTGTTCAACTCGAGAAGTAGCTAGTGATCTTGTTGGTGATCCTTTAGATTTTCTTCGGACACGTTCACATTTCTAGCAAGCCTCTTCTCTTTTGGATCAAGTTTTAGAGACTCATGATCCAAAAAAATTTGCAAAAAATTCAGGTGATCTGAGACCGAGGTGACCTTGTTACCAATATTTACTCGGTTCTAGGACACTCCATTAAAATTCATATTTAAGATTGTTTTATTGAACCGATTGCATTAAAGGTGAAATTGAATAACTTACGAAGAGTGGAATATAACTTGGTGAAATATATTGTTTGTCTCATAATCCATTACTTAATGCATTTAATACAACAATATTGTGGAAGTAAAGAATGCATAAGGAAACTTGATATGAAAGAACAACACATGACAATAGATTACCATTATTAACAGAGTTCACTAATATGGTTACGTCTTCCGATCCACTAGAATACGAATCACTTCATTGCTTCTCCCAATGTGGGGTTGTTTCTCCTTTACACAAGGGCTACATTCTACCATGAAGGGGCATAATTCTCCCAATGTAGGGGCTCACATACTCTCCCAATAAGGGGTTCAACTAATCCATGTGGATATCGGTGGCCACCCACCTTTTTCAACTGGCTCAAAACAATTTTCTGGCAATTTTAGTGATTTACTATTTTTAGCAGTTTTTCACTTCCGGAGTCGTTTTGAGGCCCTAAACGATGTTTTTTTGGGAAAATAGGGAGAAATATGGTCGGAGTACAAAGAGTTGGGTCTCGAGCTTCTTTCTCTTGAGGAAAAAATATCTCGCACGCCCAAGCGACCTCTCATGGAAGTAGAAAAGAAAGAAGATGGGACAGGAGATCCTTTCAAACTATTGATTGAGGAAACCCTCACGCAACAAAAGAACGAGATGATGGATAGTTTCATGCAAATCCTTTGATGGCTACCAATAGGCAATGCATCTTCTTCAGGCGGAGGCACCGCCCCCTTCAAGGTACAAATAAACTTTGATATTCCTATATTTGAAGGTCAGATAGACGCAGATGTTGTAAACAAATGGTTGAATCTACTAAAAGGGTATTTTTATGTCCATAAATTTTCGAATAGATAAAAGATTACTTTTGCACTCCTTAAAGTCATTCCCCATGTCAAATATTGGTGGGAAACTTTCTATGAGAAAAAGGAAACAAAGGAACCCTCATTATTTACATTCACGACCATATGGGAATCCTTTAGGGATGTTATTAAGGAACAATACTACCCTGTCGGAAGTTATGACGACTTGTATACCAAATGGACCACACTGCGGCAAGAAAGAGACCAAGCAGTGCCTGATTTCACAAATATCTTCCATACCTTGCACACCAAGATGGGTATCAAAGATTCAAAGCGACATCTAGTGCTCAAGTATCGTGGTGATCTACATAGATACATCCAGACCGAAATGAAATTTTTGGACATCTCATCCTTGGGCGCGACCTACCGATATGTCATCAAAATCGAGCAGAATCTCAAATAAAAGACGCAAAAATTTGGGCCTGGGAACCCCTCAAGACAAAAGTCAGGAAAGTACGGCCCCAACCAACAGAACAAAGGACAGAGAAAAGATGGATAGTATCAGGATAGCCAGTCCAAGCCATAAGAAAATAAGGACACCGAAAAGAAAAAGAAAGATACTGGGAAGTGGTGCAACTTCCATAAGATCCCTTAGCATAACACTGCTAACTTCTGCTCAAAGAAGTCGTTGGTGGCCGAAGTTATCTGAATCAAGTGCGGGTTCTAAATCTGAGCTAGAACTAGAAAGGGGAAGACATATAATTAACATGGAACCCAATGCCATTGTTTCTACCACCAAGCTCCAACCTGGTGAACGAGATGAGCCAGAAGAAGGAGAGCACCTCTTTCATTCATAGATGTGGGTAAAAGGCACCTCGCTGCACTTCATTGTTGATAGAGGTAGCCAGAAGAACCTCATCTCAGCAGAGGTCATCAAGCGGTTGGCCCTGCAGACAATGCCACACTCACAACCCTACACCTTTGGATGGTAATGTAAGGTAGCTAGAGAGGTAGTGGGGGGGCCCAAAGAGCCCATAGTGATAATAGTGAAGGTCATTCAATGTAAGGTGGACTAGGTCCACTATGTTATTAAATAAGGCCCACTATGGTAGTTAGATAT
>SNQJ01S0065790.1:2058-21821 GCA_010110895.2 Picea sitchensis | reverse complement strand
GCCTATGTTTGTTTGACTATCCCCTTTATAAGTTGAGGGGTCTAAGTGGTGCAGTATTTAGAGCATGCATAACATCATTCTTGAGAAGGAAAATGACTTTCCCCACATCCAAAACCTTACAATGAAAAATTTAGTTCCAATGCACGGCTGTTAGTATAGACAGAGGCGCGTGTGGGGCGTGCGCGCGAACTGTATTAAGAACCAAAGTGCATGCGCGCGTCTGTGGGGTGGAATACCCGCGCGCTTGTGATAAGTTACCGAGAAAGAAACTCCGGATGGATTTCTCTCGATTCTCCTATGAATCGACTGGTTAGCAGATCGACGGAGGCCGGTTTGTGTCCCTGCAAGTTAATAAAACCAAAAGGAAAGAAAAATAAACCCAAATGAGGGAGGATTTGATACTTAACTCCCCAGCGGAGTCGCCGGTCTGTTCGCGTTCAAATGGTCACCAGGTGAGCAAATGGAGAGCGCTTGCATACCCTGTTGGGTCTGGCAGGGCAGAACAGCTGTGGAGCAAAGGGTTAAAGAAAACAAAACTAACTACAATCTAACTATCAACTGAACACAAATAAAACTGTAACAAGAAACAACCAACATTAAACACAAGACACAGGTGTCACCAATGGTTTCAGGCTGGTGTATTAATGAAACCAGAGCACACTGAAGGAAGAGACCAGAGGTTCCTTCTCCCCCCAACGGAAGGCTCTTCGGGGCCCTCAACACAGATTGCTTTCCTTACAAGTGAGATGAACTGCGCACAGCAGTGAAAGAACTCTCGGTAATGCAGTTGATGGGTTGTTGTTAAAGGATGAGCCCTTAACCATCTGAACAGCATAACAGTGCTTAGAATTCCTTGCCAAAACAGTGTATCCTCACGGCCTTTTATAGCAGCTCCTCGGGCGGTCACGTAACCTTCTCAAAGTGTGAACAGGGACCCTTTTAGGGTTTCTTTAGGTCATTAACTCGCCGACTTTGCAGATCCGGCTCTGATTTGAGGGTCAAATCAAATTGGGAGCCAGTCCGTAGGTGGTTGGGAAGCCGACCTATTCAATTAATGCATCGTATTAGCAGATGTGCGGGTTTTTGTGTTGACAGCCGCGCATCGAGCGCGCATGCGCGAATAACACGTTTTTGTCCTGCGCATGCGCGCGCGCACCACACTGTTGTAGAGCGCCCTTCAATTTTTGGTTACTTTGTATGGATTTTGGCCCTTCTGGAGTGTTGTGAAATTAATTCAGTGCCATGAATGACTTCATTGTTGTTTTGATGATGCAGAGTTCTTGTCGCCATGTGCAGACAAAATTTCAGTGATAACAGTTGGTACAGAAGAAAGATGGAACCTGGTGACTCTGCATTCATTACCAGGCTCTGAATAAAATCACAGTCAGAAACCGGTACCCAATTCCCCGAATCAACAAACTCCTTGATCAACTCACGGGGGCCAAATACTTCAGTAAGATTGATCTAAAGTCTGGCTACCACCAGGTCCCGATAGAACAGAAAGATGTATGGAAGACTGCCTTCAAGTCAGAGGAAGGCCTTTTTGAATGGTTGTTCATGCCCTTTGGTTTGACAAATGCTCCAACCACTTTCATGAGGATGATGGAATATATTCTATGACCATTCACCAATACTTTTGTAGTGGTGTATCTAGATGACACAACTTGGGCCGAACACTTGCATCATATTTAGCAGTTTCTGCACACCCTGCGGGAGCACAAGCTATACGCCAAGTTGGAAAAATGATCCTTTGGCATGGACAGGGTCCATTACCTGGGCTACAACGTTGATCATTATGGCATACATGTGGATCCAACCAAGATCCAAGTCATCCATGACTAGCCAACCCCAACCACACTCACTGAGCTTCGAAGCTTTTTCGAACTTGGCAATTTCTATCGCAGGTTCGTGTTGGGATTCCCCCATATTGCATGGGCCCTCAACCAAATAACCAGGGGTGGTGGTAAGGAAAAATTTGCATGGGTCTGGTCCCAACAATAAGCGTTCAATGATTTGAAGTAGCGCTTGTGCTCAGCCCCAGTACTTTCACTACCAGACCTGCAGTAGCCCTTTGAGATGGAGACATATGCTTCATACTATGTTGTGGGCGTTGTTCTCACTCAGCACGGCCACCCCATGGCCTATCATAGTGATACACTATCAGATGTTGTTCGTAAGTACCCTACTTACGACAAATAAATGTACTCCATTGTGAAAGCCTTCCTCTAGTGGAGACATTACATTCTTGGGAAGAAGACAATCATCCACACTGATCATAAGCCACTGTAGTTCATGCAGACAAAAGTAAAATTGCAGAATGACTGCCATCAAAAGTGGTCCACATATTTGCAACAATTCCACCTCAACATCAAGTATAAAACAGGAAGCACCAATTGCGTCGTCGATTTCCTCAGTAGACCACCAGTCGTGACACTCACCATGATGCTAGACTCTTGTGGCCATGAGACCTATGGATGGCCACAACTCTATGAGACAGACACAGACTTTGCCACCACCTACCAAATATTGTGTGTAAACGTAGTTGTCGATAATTTCCATCTTTAGGATGGGTTGTTGTGTCGTCTGGGCCATATCTTTGTTCCATCAGGCGAGCGAGCGAAGCTGATCTGGGAATCCCACTACAGTTGGGTGGCAGGTCACTTCGATGTCGAAAAGACAGTGGCGATGCTATAGAAACATTTCTACTGGATGAAACTTCGATAGGAGGTCAACAAGTATATCATGTCTTGCATTGCCTGTGAAATTGCCAAACCAACCACTAAGAAACAGGGCATGTGCACCCCTCTTCCTACTCCTGACAGGCCATGGGAATCCATCTCAATGGACTACATGTTGGGCCTCTCGTCCACTAAGCGGGGAAATAACTTTGTTTTTTTGGTTGTTGATCGCTTTTCTAAGATGGTGATTCTGGTTGCCTGCAATAAGAGCATCACAATAGAGGCCACTGCCAAGCTCTTCTTTGAACAATTCTAGGTACATTTTGGAATCCCACAAACCATTGTCTCATATTGGGATAGTCAATTTCTTAGCACATCCTAGTCGAGCCTCTGGTCACTACTGGAAACCAAGCTCACCAAATCCATGGACTTCCATCCCCAGACAGATGGCCAAACCGAGGTCGTAAATCGAATGATTGTGCATATCCTTCACATGTATAATTGAAATCACTTTCACACATGGTATGGGAGCCTTCCCTGTGTCCAGTATAGCTACAACCAAGCCCTGCATATCTCAACCGACCACAGCCCCTTTCAAGTGGGGTTGGGATTCCAACCATTGGGTCCCATAGATGTTGAACTTCCCCTTGTGGTCAACACGACCGACTCATCTCCTACTCCAACTGAAGCTGAAAAAGCCACCAGATTCATTGAGCAGATCCAACACATCCGCAACAAGTTAAAGATATCTTACAAAAGTATAATGACAAGTACAAGCAACACCATGATCAACATTGGGTGCCACATAATTTTCAGGTGGGCGACAAAGTTTGGTTGCACTTGCAGAAAGAATGCCTTACAGGACCCCATCAGAAGCTTCACCCACTCTGTTATGGTCTGTACACTATCACCAAGGACACTGGGGGTAATTCTTTTGAGCTCAACATTCCTCCTTTCCTTGAACTGCATCCAATGTTCAACGTGGATATCCTTCGCCCCTATTTCCCACCATTATTGGACACCTTAGAAGTAGCAGAACAGCTGACACCAACAGAGCTCAACCCCGAATGCATACAACAGGCATCCAGTTATCATATTGTGGACACACAGATCAAGGGAACTCGACAACAAAGGATCCAACTTTATCAAGTCGTCAAAGGAGGGCAGCTCCTGCACCAAGGCAAGTGGCTCACCTGGGGCCAAATTCAGCAGAACTTTCCTCATCTGATGGGGGAAGTCAACGTAATGGATACCGTTGCTTCCTAAGGAGGGAGGATTGATCCAGGTGGATATCGGTGGCCACCCACCTTTTCCAACTGGCTTAAAACTATTTTCTGACAATTTTGGTAATTTACTATTTTTAGCAGTTTTTCATTTCTAGAGTCGTTTTGAGGCCCTAAACGATGTTTTTTAGGAAAATGGGGAGAAATACATAAAATCCTTTGATATTTCCCCTAAAATGAATCTCCTCAATGATACCTTTCCAACAGGCTATCATACGCCTAAAACAGAGATCATATGCAAAAGTTACGACCCCGAGAAGTTGATGTACTAACTTACCCAAACGGGGCCCACATGAGTTTTGGCGCTTCATCTCCTAGGGTTAGGTTTTTGGATGTCTAGGGTTTTTGGAATTCCTTTTTATTGTAAAAATTCCTTTAGAGCCTCATTGTAATGATCTTCTAGCAAATGAGCGTAGCCGTCACATCTCTTCTTAGAGATAAGCCGCCACCATTCCAGCAAGCTTGTTTCCGCTGCATTTTATAGTTTCAACTTATTTCCTTATTGAATAGAAAACCAGTTTTACTATATCTATGGTATTTTGTGTTAAGCACCTGTTAATAATTTGTATTCATTTCATTCTACTCATAAAATCTGGATCATCAATTCTCTCAATTAAGGGGCTTACATACAAACCACAAGCATGATTGCTTGTTTCTCTCCAAAAGCCCTATTTTTCCATTTATCCAAATAAAGGGGTTTAAATAATTTTTCCTGGCTCCATAATAAAAAAACACAAGATCCATGAATTTAGGATCTAGTACCTACCCTGGGACAGAAATGAGAAAGACCCTTAACTTCCTCTGTGAGACTAGGAATCCACCTGTAATAAAGTGAGGAAGAGTGCAAACCAACTCACGAGACCCTTAACTTCCTCCTTAAGACTAGGAAACTATTTTCCTCTTGAAATTAGGAAACTAATTTGTGAGTTGGATTCTCACATAAAACCAATTTCCCATTTTTACAAATAATACGTGAAATTTCCACTCACTCCAAGTATTCATCTTTTTTCCCATTAAAATTAGGAAACTAATTTGTGAGTTGGATTATCACATAAAACCAATTTCCCATTTTTACAAATAATACGTGAAATTTCCACTCACTCCAAGTATTGATCTTTTTTCCCATTAAAATTAGGAAACTAATTAGTGAGTTGGATTCTCACAACTAATTTCATGTTTTTACAATTAAATGAATAATATGTGAGATTTTTCAACTCACTTCAAGTATTAATCATTTATTACAATTAAATCATTCATGATTAATTAATTATTCTTTGCCACTTATCATTAATTATCATTTTAATGATCTTCTCCATGGTATGAAAAATAATAATTCCTTGTGTGGAGATCCTCCTGGAACATCATGTCATCCAGATTGGGACACAACAATGAGTGAAGAGTTTCTCTCTTTAATGGAGAATGATACTTGGGATCTTGTACCTCTTCTGAAAGGAAGAAAACTTAGATGGAAGTTTTGAAAGCCACGAGGCTTGATTAGGTTCCAAAGGATTCTCCCAAGTTGAAGGCATTAACTATAATGAAGTCTTTACTCTTATAACCAAAATGAATTACATCCTCCTTGTTCTATCCCTTGCAACCTCACATAAATGGGGAGCCCATCATATGGATGTCAAATATGCCTTCTTGCTTGGGGATTTGCAAGAATAAATCTACATGGAACAACCTTCTGGCTATGTCCAGAAGGACTCCAACCTTTTTTTCCACCTTAATAAATATCTTTTTGATCTTAAGAAAGCTCCTTGAGCTTGGTATGCTAAAATGGACAACTTTATTCTTGATACTAACTTTTATAGATGTCATTCTAACCCTCTTGTATATACAAAGAAAGAATGAATCCATCTCATAATCCTTGTCCTTTATGTTAATAAACTTATCCTCACTGGTAGTCACCCAAAACTTTTAACCCATGTGAAATCCAACCTTAAAAAGAAATTTGAAAAGATATATTTAGGCTATATGACCCATGTGAAATCCAACCTTAAAAAGAAATTTGAAAAGATATATTTAGGCTATATGAATTATTTCCTTGGCCTCCAAGTATTTCAAACCGAGGAAGGAATATTTCTTTTCCAATATAAGTATGCTCGTGACCTTCTTCGTCGCTTTCACATGGATGATTCTAAACCAACCCATTCTCCCTTCTAGTCTGGAGTCAAATTTGTAGCCACTTGTACTTCTCTCGAAGTTGATGCCACCTTGTATCGTCATTTAGTTGGTAGCCTCTTATATTTGACGCATACCCATCCTAATATTTCTTTTGTTGTTGGCCTTATTTCCTGGTATATGAAAAAAACCCATGAAATCCATTGGAAAGAAACTAAAAGGGTGATTCGATATGTTCGAGGTACTTTTCAGTTTGGGATACATTGTAGTTCATGTGGGAATCCTTTGTTTTTTGGGTTCACTTATTCAGATTGCGTTGACGACCCTGATGATCGAAAGTCCACTGCATGTTATGTTTTCAAATTTGGTTCTAGACCTGTCACTTGGGATTGTAAGAAACAACGAGATATTTCCCTTTCTTCTATAGAAGTAGAGTATCTGTCACACACCCATGGAGGGGCGTAAAAATTTCGTTCTTCTCAAGAAAAAAAATACCCTCACTCAAGGTCCCTATTTTATTTTTATTTTCCAGGTCTTTTCAGCCACGGTCTCCATGCTCCGATCTGAGCTCAAAGCTGGAAGATATCCTCTCCCAAGTATTCGAGTTCTTCCATCTCTCTATACTTGCATATGACCATGGGATATGACCAGAATCCAAAACAAAAGGCACCAAGACAACCACCGCGTGAATCCTCCGAAATGGCAAATCTTCGAAGTTCAAAATCCAACATTGCGTGTCCTCGGGGATTTCGACGGCCCTGATTCACTTCAGGACTTTGATATTAAAGAGTCCTAGACATTCACACAACCCTTTCTCCTAAAGTACTTTGTACCTAGAGTTCCAGATCAAGCGCCATGCATTCATTCTAAATCAACAACTCAGGTTCATTTCGGGACTTCGACATTCAAGAGCTTTGAACGTTTTGGTAGCCTTTTCTCTCGGAGCGTTTTCTTTCGGTGTTAAGGATCATGCACCACACAGATTTCTCGATAAACAGTCCTGGTTTACTTTGGGACTTTGACGTTCGGGAGTTCAGAACGTTCCAACAATATGGTCTCTCGAAATACTTTCTTCTGGAGTCAAGGATCATGTGCCACGCGTCCTTATCGTTTGATGGTGGGGATCCACTCCGGGAGATGCTCTACTCCACGTTTCTTTCTCCTTCCTTCCGAAGTACATGATCTGTTAATGCATGTCTCTCGCATATCGACGACTATGAATCAATTCGGCTATTCGGGCTTCGGTAGTTTCAATCTCTCCACACTTTTTTTCTCCCGAAGTGCTTTCACCCAAAGTCAACGATCTGTCAGTGCATGTCTCCCACTGATCGACAGCTACAAATCACTTCATATATTTGGGCTTCAGGGGTTTCAAACTCTCCACACCCTCTTTCTCCCAGATTTCTTTACCCGAAGTCAACAATCTATCGACGCGTGTCTCCCACAAATTGATGGCTACACTTCACTTCGTCTCTTCGAAATCTCAGTCATTTCACCAACCACATGAGTGAGGTATATGTGTTCTAGGGGCTGACACGTAGTTGGGTCATGGGCGACACATGCCCTCATCGCTTTGGTCTGATCGTTCTTCAACTTTCTTCAGGTTTTCACGGTCATGATCCGGCCAATACCGATTTGTTCACCGATCAACCATTCATAGTGATTGTGGGGCCCCAAGGTGTTCCCTCTTTATCTAATCTCTTTGTCCCCTCAATCCAAAAACTACTCACCCAACTCGGTCTAATCATGGTATTTGATCTTACACCCCGACGAGATCAACAATGTTGGTGAATTGTGGGCCATGAACTAGAACATCTGCTAATTTCACCTTCACGCTCAGCAATGATTCCCCACCATCGATCTTCATTCACGAATCGACGGTTCACGAAAATTGCGGGGCCTAATATCCTAACTTTGGGAAGTGCTCACCTGACTCTGTCTATTCGTGGTCATTGATCACCCATCCCCAACGAGATCAATGACGTAGGTTCATTGTGAGCCATGAACTAGCATGTTTGCTAATTTCGCCTTTGCGCTCCATAATGATTCCCAACCATTGATCTAATAGAGCGGCTGGTGTTTGATTCGTTAACTCTAGGGGATATTTGAGTCGATCTAACGACTGACATAGGTTTCCCTCCCGATGAACGGTCCTCATTCATCTCCCCATTCAGGTTCCTAAATCATCTACGACTCTTGTTACTCAGGGAGTTCGGGTACTTTGACTATCATGAAGTTTGGCACTCCAAGCTTCGAACTCCCGAAACTCCGAAACCATTTTGAACTAGCTCCTTTCGGACTTAGTGCAGGGTTCCTAGACCCAGGTCACATGGAACTTCAGAGGAATATTGGGCTATGAGTTCTACTCTTAGTCGAGTTTTATTTACGGCCATGGGCATGAGTTCAAGGTCTCTCATGCTACTAGTTTGAAGGAAACGCCTTCCTAATTCGCAGAACCTTAAATTCTGAGACAGGGTGGTGTAACTCATGAGGTTACCAAGATGGTAGCAGTGCTGAGAGACTTGCTCTGATTTTGGAGATGTGAGGTAGCTCTCTAGGGAAAACACCTTCGAAGGTTAAACTGGATCACATGGGAAAAGCAGAAGCATAAGTTCTCAAGGAAGCCAATGCATACACATAACTTAACCATTTCAATACAGAAAACATTTATAGATATGTAAATACATGAAGTAAACCATTAATTCCCAATTCAATGCGTAGAGTATGAAAACACTTATCAGAACTAGATAACGTGAAGTGACTTCTGGAAAGGGTGCCCATTTCCACCCAACCATAGTCTTAGTCACTCCTAACGGATTTACCACTAGCCACCCTCGAACTAGACCATGATGCTTTTTTTTTTATTGAATATATTATTCTAGCTCAGAAATAGATAGGGACGAAGGTTACTCTCCTTCTCCCATATCAATCTCTATTTCCAGTGATCAAAACATACTCTTTTCACAATTCTTCCTTGAATCCTAGAGCTTCCACTCTCGTCTCTGCACTCTTTGCAGGTCTTTTCCTCTCTAACCCCCACGCTTTCCTTTCTTGCATTTCCTAGAAAGATTGTGTGTGGCCCGAATTCCCAGTCCATGGTCAGGTCTAGAAGCCTTACAGATGGGCGGTCTGCTCCATCCCCTCATTAACTCTTGAGGAGGTCTTCCCACCTACCAGCCTAACTTTAATTCATTCTTGGGTTAGAGGGTTGTTCTGATCTTGAGCAATTAAATCTAGCACAGTACTAGTTCGGTGGAGGTTAACACAACCATTCTTGGTCCCCTCCACCATATTTTCATAGCATTCATGGTCTCTCTTAACATATCCCCTTTCCAACAGTCATGCAACACATATCCAATTTATATTAAAATAACAGATTTTACATTCATCGACCTTTTATACAAAGGTCCATCAAATCAAACATTCACACCTTTGAGTTTGCTATAGTTTCTTGGCCAATATAGTTATATTTACAAACTAGGGGAAACAGGGTGTTATAGTACCCTCCCCCTTAAAGGAACATCGTCCTCGATGTTTTATCTATCAACATGCTATGTATATACAGAAGTAAACAAAATCGAATATGATTGTCTCATGGCATCCTCCATTTCCCACATAGCCTCATCTGGGCCAAAGTGTTTCCACTACACCTTGATCTATGCAATGGTTCGGTTCCTGAGTAAGGTTTCCTTCCTTTCTAGTATGCATTGAGGTTCTGGCAGGAATTCTCCCTCTGGCTCCACTTGGATCATAGACCAGTCAATTATATGTTTAGAATCATGTACATATTTCTTCAATAATGAAACATGGAAAACATTATGTGCCTTTACTATGGGAGGGAGTTCTATCTTATAGGCTACAGGTCCCACTCTATCTAATACTTCAAAGGGTACGCAATACCGAGGTTCCATCTTGGCATAAGCTCCCATTCTCAAGGAACTCTTCTTGGGTCTAACTCTGAGATAAACATGCTCTCCTGTCTTGAACTCTCTAGGGGTTCTCTTTCGGTCGAAGTAGCTCGTTTGTCTATCCTGAGAAAGTTTTATATTTTGTTTTATCTGAATCACTTGTTTCTCCATTTATTTTAGCATGTTAGTTCCAATTGAAATTCTATCCACTGGATTACTCTAGCTGATGGGAATCTTGCACTATCTACCATAGAAGGCTTCAAAAGGACTCATCTTTAGTGACTCTTGATAACCATTTTTGTAGGGTAATTCTACCAATGGAAGGTAGTCTTCACACTTCTTAGGCTGATGCATTACATGCATCCTTAACATGTCTTCTAATATTTGGTTTACTCTTTCTGTTTGTCCATCAGTTTGGGGATGATAGGTTGTGCTAAACAACAATTTAGTATCAAGAGCAGTCATCAAGGCTTTCCAAAAGCTTTAAGTGAATTTTGTGTCTCTGTCAGATACAAACTCCCTAGGCATGTCGTGCAGTCTGAGTATCTCCTTCATGAAGATGTTGGAAATATCTATCGTCTTTCAAGTCGACTTGACAGGAATGAAGTGAGAAGACTTGCTCAATTTGTCCACCACTACCATGATGGCATCATTATGCTTAGTTGATCTTGGAAATCCGGTAATGAAATCCATAGAAATGGTTTCCCATTTCCATTCTGGAATTGGTAGAGGTTGTATCAACCCTGTTGGGTGCCAATGTTTTGCCTTAACTTGTTTCCATTCTAGGCACTTAGCTATGTAGTCGTCTATGTCCCTTTTCAATCCAGGCCAATAGAATTGTTTCCTAGTGGTCGTGATCATTTTTTGATATCTTGGGTGACCAATATATGGTCTCTTGTGTTGTTCATCCATTATGAACCTCTTCAAGTCATCACAATTTGGAATATACAATTGGTTTCTATAGGTCATCAGGCCTTCATCTAGCATCTGATAGCCTTCATAATTTATCCCTATAGGATCTTTTCTTAGGTATGAGTTCATGGTATTGAAGAATGAATTTGTTTCTTGTGCATTCCTTATTCTTTCCCTGACATTCGTTTCACAAGTTCTTATTGCTTCCAGGTGAATCATTTTCACACTTATGCTAAGGGCATCGACCACCCTATTTTCCTTCCCTTTGGTGTGTTTGATTTCAAAATCGAACTCACTAAGGAGAGACATCCACCTAGCTTGTCTAGCATTGAGTTTTGGTTGATCAAACAGGTGCCTTAACCCACAATGGTCTATCATAAGTAAAAATATCCTTCCCAGGAGGTAATGCCTCCACATTTTTAAACCATGCACTATGGCATCCAACTCTAGATCATGTGTCCCATAATTGATTTCATTCTCATTCAATTTCTTGGATGCGTAGAAAATTACACGTCCCTCTTGCATAAGGACTCCTCCAAGTCCTTCCTTGCAAGAATCTGTACACACAAAGAAGTCATTATCAAGGTCTGTAATCTTCAGCATGAGTGCATGGGTCAGAAGGTATTTCAGTTCCTAGAATATGTCTTCACATTTTGATGTCCAAGTGAATTTAACCCCCTTTTTCTAGAGGGCGGTAATTGGACAACCAATCTTGGAAAATCCTTTTATGAACCTTCTATAATATCCTTCGAAGCCCATAAAGGATCTGATATCATATACATATTTTGGGGTAGTCCATTCCATAATAGATCTGATCTTGTCAGGGTCTACTGCCACTCCTTCTTTAGAAATAACATGGCCTAAGTAATGGACTTGCTTTTGGAAAAAGTCACACTTGTTAAACTTAGCGTAGAAATGATGCTCTCTTAGTACTTGAAGTACAAGTCTAACATGTTCTTCATGCTCTTCTTTGTTCTTGGAGTAGATTAATATATCATCAATGAAAACCAATACAAATCTGTCTAGGAATTTGCTTAGTACATTGTTCATCAAGCACATAAAAGTGGTAGGGGCATTGGTTAGTCCAAATGGCACCACCACAAATTCATAATGACCATACCTTTTCCTAAAGCTCATTTTGTGGATGTCTTCATCAGACTTTATGGTATCCAGACCTCAATTCAATATTTGAGAAAATGGAATCACCCCCTAATTGGTCGAACAAATCATCGATTCTTGGTAAGGGGTACTTGTTCTTTATGGTTTTCTTATTGAGTTGTCTATAATCTATGCACAGTCAGAGCATGCCATCTTTCTTTTTCACAAACAAGGATGGTGCTCCCTGTGGAGATATACTGGGCTAGATGTAACCTTTTTCCATCATTTCTTTTAGTTGTAGCTTGATCTCAACTAACTCGGGTGTACTCATCCTATAGGGTGTCCTAGATACCGGCACCACTCCTGGTGCAAGTTCTATCGAGAAGTCAATGTCTCTTCTCGGAGGTAGACCCGGTACCTCTTCTGGAAACATGTATCTATACTCTCTTAATATGGGGTGGTCCTATAGGTTTGGTTTGTCATCCTCAATGGATTCTAACACCTTTATTTCATATAGAGGACACCCTTTTCTGCAATACTTTTTCATTTGAAGGGTTGATATTTGACTCACTAAGACAGGCTTCTGAATCCCTTGGAGGGTCATCTTTCCCCCTTCTTCATTTACACATTCTAAAGCCTTATGGTAACAGTCCAAATTAGTTTTATAAGTATCCAACCAATCCATACCAATCAATAAGTCATAAGATCCTAGAGGAATTATGTTAAGGGTCTCTTGGGTGGGCAACCCATCCATGAAGAATTGACAAGATGGTAAGACCACTATTACTTTTCTCTTGGTTCCAGTGGCTAGTTGTACCAACCATGTCTTAAAATGTCTAACCGGTTGTAGTTTACACTTATCAACAGTATGAGGGGCCACATAACTCAAATTAGAACTAGAGTCAATTAAAATAGAAATTAGACGGTTGGAGACCATACCTTCCATCTCCACCACTGAAGCTTGGTGGTCGAATTGTTTATTATCCAAAGCTACATAAATCTGTGGCATGTTCCTAGACACATCATTGACTGTGGTAGCTTCTTGGATTTTGTAAATTATCCTACTATTTTGTTGTTGGTGTGGGAAATCCCTCAACAAATGTTCTTCTCTGCAACCCCAACATTTCAAGGTTTCCTTCTTTGGGTTATCAGTCTTTCATGGGGCTGATCCAAAAGGTTTATTTCCACTCTGGGAGGGGAAATTTTTCTGGTACACACTTTGGGTAGGAAGTCTCATCCTTGAATCCTTCCTATGATTCTTAAATATTGAGGATTGAAACCCCTTCTTCTTGAACCCCGAACTATTCTTCTTCTTCCAATCCTCGCGAGGTTTTGTCTGACGCCCGAACTGTTCATAACAATACCTTGCCTTCTAGATAGTTTCTTATAAGGTCTTTGGCTTGTCAAACTCAATCATGTTCTGGTAGGTCTAAGGTAACCCACTGATAAATAGTTGGACTCTTACCTTTTCATCCTTTATGTAGGGGACATACCTCAACAACTCAAGGAATTTATTGATATATTCCTCTATGCTGAGTTGTCCTAGATTGAGTTCATAGAACTCCTTAGTCTTCCCATCGAAGTATTTCTCTGATAGATACTTCTTCTTGAATTGTTTCTCAAAATGTTTCCATGATAATTCCTTTTCATGGATTCCTTTCACATTCTTAAGATCTTCCCACCAAATGGAAGCCTTTCCATTCAGGTTGAAGATGGCTATTTGGACCTTCAAGTTTTTAGAATAGTCATGAACTCTTAAGTGCTTATTTAATCCAAGAAGCTAAGCTTGTGCCTCTTCCCCCTTCTCAAACTCTCCATTGAAAGAGGGTGGTTGGGACTTCTTGAACTATTCATTGTCGTGACTTTTGGAATGCTTCCGCTTCTTTCCTTTCTTCTGAGAATGTGAGCTAGTTTTTCTACTAGAATATCCCTCAAAGTTGCTCATTCCCTTTCCATAGGACTCTCTCGATGAGCATCCCCTGCCTCTAGGTTGGGCCTTCCTCAAGGTAATTCTCCCTGTGTGGCCACTTATGGGACCTCATTTTTGTATTTCAGGTGGACTTTGACTTCTCTCTGTATGTCATCGGTCCATATGGTTGGTTGTAGGTCCATGTTGCAACTACCTCTGTATATCGGATAAGATCTGCAGCAAGACTGCATTGGTTTCTGTTTTTTTCTCTTTCTCCTTTATCAACCTCTCATTGTCAGCCTTGCAACTCTGTAATTCAGCCATAAGGCTCCTTACAGTTTCAGCTAGATCCAGAGGCGTCTCCACCACCCTCCTCTCATTATACTCTTCGTCTCTATTGTGGGATCCCTCCCCCACTTCATGGTGCGTCCCCATCCTCTGTGCTTGTGATTTCTCACAACTCACTGACTACTGGAGTGCTAACAAAAAACTTATTGTTAGTTAACATTATAGTAGTTCATGAGAAACACATAGTTCACTTTTCTTAAATACACACATACAGTAGAAAGTCTTCATTCTTTTCTTTAGTACTAGTTTAACAAGATTCTTTAGGAAAGAGGTAAGGTAGGGCGTCGCCCTTAAGATTTTCTTCAAACACAATTTTTAAGTGACTTGTCCATGAGCCAAAGAAGGCCAAGTGTTGTAACCATGATCTGGTACCAATTTGTCACACACCCATGGAGGGGCATAAAAATTGTGTTCTTCTCAAGAAAAACAATACCCTCACTCGGGGTCCCTATTCTATTCTTCTCTTCCAGATCTTTCTAGCCACAGTCTCCATGCTATGAACTGAGCTTAGAGCTGGAAAATATCCTCTCCCAAGTCTTCGGGTTCTTCCATCCCTCTATACTTGATTATGACCGTGCGATATGACCAGATGCCAAGAAAACCATCGCACGAATCCTCCGGAATGGAAAATCTACGAAGTTTACAATCCAACGTCGCATGTCCTCGGGGTTTTCGACGACCCTGATTCACTTTGGTACATCGTCATTCGGGAGTCCTATAAGTTCACACAACATTTTCTCCCAAAGTTCTCTGTACCCAGAGTTCCAAATCAAGCACCACACGTTTTTTTTAAATCAACAACTCAAGTTTATTTCGGGACTTCGTCATTCGAGATCTTTGGACGTTTCTACAACCTTTTCTCCTGGAGCATTTTATTCCAGTGTTAAGGATCATGCACCATGCATCTTTCCCGATCAACGGTCCTGGTTTACTTTGGGACTTCGGCATTCGGGAGTTCCGAACGTTCCAACAATTTGTTCTCCCAGAATAATTTCTTCCGGAGTCAAGGATCATGCATTACGCATCCTTCTCATTTGACGGTGGGGATCCACTCCAGGCGATCCTCTACTCCGCGTTTCTTTCTCCTCACTTTTGAAGTACATGATCTGTTAACGTGTGTCTCTCGCAGATTGACAAATATGAATCACTTCGGTTATTCGGGCTTCGGGAGTTTCAACCTCTCCACACTCATTTTCTCCCAAAGTTCTTTCACCCAAAGTCAATGATTTATCGACGCATGTCTCCCACATATCAATGACCACAAATCATTTTGGCTCTTCGGGCTTTGGGGGTTTCAACCTCTACACACTCACTTTCTCCTGGAGTGCTTTCACCCAAAGTCAATGATCTGTCGACTCGTTTCTCCCACAGATCCACGACTACACTTCACATCGGCTCTTCAGAATCCCAGTCATTTCACCAACCATGTGAGCGAGGTATATGTGTTCCAGGGGCTAACACATAGCTGGGTCAGGGGCGACACGTGCCCTTATCGCTTCGGTCTAATCATTGTTCAACCTTCCTTAGGTTTTCATGGTCATGATCTGGCCAATATCGATTTGTTCACCGATTCATGGTTCACAGTGATTGTGGGGCCCCAAGGTGTTCTCTCTTTATCATATATCTTTGTCCTCGCAATCCGAAAAGTACTCACCCAACTCGGTCTAATCATATTCGTTGATATTTCACCCCGATGAGATCAACAATGTTGGTGAATTACGGATCGTGAACTAGCACGTCTACTAATTTCACCTTCACGCTCCGCAATTATTCCCCACCATCGATCTTCGTTCACAGATCGACGATTCACGGTGATTGCGGGGCCCAATATCTGGACTCTGGGAAATGTTCATCTGACTCCATCTATTTGTGGTCGTTGATCTCCCATCCCTAATGAGATCAATGACGTAGCTTTATTGCGGGTCATGAACTAACATGTTCGCTAATTTCTCCTTCGCGCTCTGCAATGATTCCCAACCATTGATCTAATCAAGCGGCTGGTGCTTGATTCGTTAAATCCAAGGGATATTTGATTCAATCTAACGAATGACGTAGGTTTCCCTCCCGATTAACGGTTCTCATTCACCTCCTCAGTCAAGTTCCTAAATCATCTACGACTCTTGTTACTCAGGGAGTTTGGGTACTTTGACTATCGTGAAGTTTGAAACTCCAAGCTTCAAACTCTCTAAACTCCGAAACCATTTTGAACTAGGTCCTTTCGGACATAGTGCAGGGTTCCTAGAACTAAGTCACATGGACCTTCAGAGGACTCTCGGGCTATGAGTTCTACTCTTAGCCAGGTTTTATTTACGACCGTGGGCATGAGTTCAAGGTCTCTCATGCTACTAGTTTGAAGGAAACGCCTTCCTAATTCACAGAACCTTACATTTTGAAATAGGGTGGTGTAACGCGTGAGGTTACCGAGACGGTAGCAGCGCCAAGAGGCTTTCTCCGATTCCAGAGCTGTGAGGTAACTCTCTGGTGAAAACACATTCGAGGGTTAAACTGGAGCATACGGGAAAAGCAGAAGCATAACTTCTCAAGGAAGCCAACACATACACATAACTTAACCATTTCTATACAAAAAACATTTATAGATATGTAAATACATGCAGGTAACCATTAATTCCCAATTCAATGCATAGAGTATGAAAACACTTATTGGAACCAGATAACGTGAAGCGACTGCTAGAAAGGGCACTCATTTCCACCCAACCATAGGCTCAGTCACTCCTAATGGATTTACCACTAGCCACCCCCGAGCTAGACCACAATGATTTTTTTTTTATTGAATATATTCTACCGACTTAGAAATAGATAGGGACGAAGGTTACTCTCCTTCTCCCATCTCAATCTCTATTTCCCGCTATCTAAACACACTCTTTTCACAATTCTTCCTCGAATCCCAGAGCTTCCAATCTCATCTCTTCACTCTTCATAGTTTTTTTCCTCTTTGACCCCCACGCTTTCCTTTCTTGCCTTTCCCAACAAGATTGTGTGTGGCTTGAATTCCTAGGCTTTGGTCAGGTTTGGAAGCCTTACAGATGGGCGGTCTGTTCCATCCCCTCATTAACTCTTGAGGAGGTCTTCCCACCCACCAGCCTGACTGTAATTCATTCCTGGGTCAGAGGGTTGTTCTGATCTTGAGCAATTAAATCCAACACAGTACTGGTTCGATGGAGGTTAACACAACCATTCCTGGTCCCCTCCACCATATTTTCATATCATTCATGGTCTCTCTTCGCACGTCCCCTTTCCAGCAGTCATGCAACACATATCCATTTTCTATTACAATAACATAGTTTACATTCATCGACCTTTTTAAGAAAGGTCCATAAAATCAAACATTCACACCTTTGATTTTGTTATAGTTTCTTGGCAAATATAGTTATATTTACAAACTGGGGGAAACAAGGTGTTACAATATCGAGCAATAATTAATGCAAGTCAAGAATCTTTATGGCTTTCACATATCCTTTCAGAGTTTGGATTCCAATAATGGAATCCAACCACTGTTTGGTGTGACAATCAAAGTGTCATCAAGCTCACCAAATATTTTGTTTGACATCAGCACAAGAAACACATTGAGTTACACATGCATTTCATTAGAAATCTTATTTATGATTGAGTAATTGAAGTGCTTGTTTTCCCTACAGAATATCAAGTCGCAGACATTTTCACAAAGTCTCTTACATAAGTGAAGTTTTCCAAACTTCGATGTATGTTAGGATTTCATGAAGTTTTCATTAAGGGGAGATAGGCTCTAATGCCTCCTTCCTTCTCCTATTGTGTCCCCTTTGTAAATCCTTCAATCATATCCCAAGTTGTTCTTAAAAGGGGATGTTAGGATATTTAGACACTTAGGAGTTAGTTAAGATCAACTTGGTCTAATGTGTTGTTAGGTTAAACTGTGTTTCTTTATTATGCCTTGTAATCTGACAGTTACGATATGTTCTTGACACAAAGTGATCTGACAGTTCATATTCTCCTCAATATTAATGGCTACATTGATCTGTGGCTTAGCACATTATTGGTCCATGATATATATTTAAATACATGGAGGTCATTTGTCGATGATCAATTATGAGAAACTCTCTCTAACACATTGTTATCACTGAAATTTCGTCTGCACATGGTTACAAGAACTCAGCATCGTCAAACATTGATGAAGTCATCCATGGACCTGAATTAATACCAACACATTCATAAAAAGGTAATAAACTATACAAATTAGTGAAAAATTGAAGAGTGCTATGCAGACATTGGGCGCACACGCACATGCGCGAAACAGGAACGCAGAAATAGCGCACATGCGCACGATGCGCGACTGTTATCGCAAAAAACCGCGCACTTGCTAAACGGTGCATTTATCAGAGTGGTCAGCCTCCCACCCACTTATAGTTCAGCTCCCAAACCTATTTGACCCTCAAATATGGACTGGATCCGACTGGTGGGCTGTTCAAAGACCTAGGAATGCCCTAATTGACCTCTTTTCACACTACAAAGTAGTCAAACAATAACCCAAAGGAATGCTATAAAAAGGCCATGGATGCACCTCATTTTTCAAGGAATTCAAAGTAATGTTATGCTGCCTCTATTCTCTTGAGGACTCCATCCTTGTCAAGAGATTATTTGCACCATTGCATTGGACAATCCATCTCACCCATTGAGTGGATTTGTAAAGAGTACTTTCATCATTTTCCATTTTTTCTTTGTTGTAAGAAGAGCTAGCTAGTGGGGGTCCAAGAGCCCTCCCTTGGAGGAAGAAGGGACTCATAGTCCCCTTTATTCTTAGTGTATTGTTTCACTAATAGATCAGCCTCAACATTGGTGAAATGGTTCTTATGGTTCTTTTTGTTTCTATGTCCCTATGCTCATGAATTTAGTTGTTATTGCATTTATTAGTTTAATTCTTAATTGTAGTCTTTTATTTTCTTTCCCTAACTCTTTTCCTTACAGTTGTCCTGCTCAGCAGACCCAACTGAGCTTGCAAGCACCTCTATTTTTCTCACTAAGGTGATGAAAGAGGTGCAATAGATTGGCGACTCCACTGGGGAAAGGTATCAATTTCCTACCCCATTTGGGTTTTTCTTTCTCTTCTTTTAGTTTGTTTAATTTGCAGGTACACTAACCGGCCTAAGCTGACCTGCCAACCAGCCAATTCCAAGTTGAATGGAGAGAAATCCATTCGGATTTTTCATTCTCGGACGTGAGTCATATATGCATGGGTTTTTAGGCTCACAGACGCGCATCGTGCACACATATGCCTGATTCACAGTTCTTTTCTACGCACGTGCGCCTGTTGACTTGTCTCTGTTCGCGCACATGCACTCTATGCGCCTCTGTCTCCACTGAGACTTGCGCATCTGTGAAAAAATTCACATTGTAAAGTTGTTGAGATGTGGGGAAGGCCATTTTCCTTCTTAAAAATGATTTCAAGCATGTTTTAAAGCTGCACCACACTTAGTCCCCTCATCATATAAAGGGGTTAGTCAAAAACACA
>SNQJ01S0065789.1:660-40344 GCA_010110895.2 Picea sitchensis | reverse complement strand
AAACTCACTTGGGCTCCTTGGAGGGTAAATCCACAATTACTGTGTGGAAGCTTGCACCAAGGCGTAAGTTCGTTAAGCAGGTTGCCATTATAACTGTTCCACCATATCCCCACCCCTTCTTGACTTGATCATGCGACGTTGGATTTCATCACCAACTAGTATGGTCATCGAGAGAAGGTCCTATTTGCTTAGTTGTGATTCTTAGATTTTATTAGCGTATGCTGCTTCTTTTCGGTAGTTGGCCATAGATTTTTTCTGCCGACTCTTTTTCGCCAACATTGACCCTCCACGCAGCTCGCGGAGGCTACAACGACTTCCTCCAGAAAATATGGAAGAGAATACCCCTTTACGCCCTCATTCTATGGAGGAATCTCCTCAATAGAGCGAGGTTCATGACACTATAACCTCCCAAGAAGAAGTTCCCACCTCTTTAGAGAATTTTTGAATTGTTTCAGAGTCTCTAGAGGCTTTCCGCATTCTGAAGGGATATGAGAGATGTGTTCTCCAACTGAATTCAATAGGTGAATTTTTTGTTGTCAATCCTTTTGACATTTCGACTGGGTCACATTCAAACCCTTTAGTCGATGACCCCTTTTGGACCGCAGACATTGTTTGAAGTCCACCATGCATGGTGCGGGATCTTTATGGAACAGGAATAGGCATCGACGCACCTATCACCTACACTGTACCTTTAAACCATTTTACTGGTACTACCATTTTTTCAGCCACACCATCCATTGGTTCGAACACATCCTCTATTGGCCCAAGGTCCACTTTTTCTCTCCAAACGACTCACTCTACAATGGTCCCTCACGTGCCGACTATTCCCACCGGTAATGTGGTGGTTATCCAAGCTGCAATTGGCACACCAATAACACCTAGACGTTCATCATCACTCCCTTTTGGGTATAGAGCACTGAATTCTTTCGCTGTCACTACTACCCAAATTATGCCAGGAAGTTCTATACCTATAGAACAACCTGGAGGGATCGGTCTTGGTGGCTTCAATCCATTAAGCAGCATCGGTCAGTCATCTATGTCTGGTTCCCAAATTCCGGGAACTCTACCTTAAGATGGGGGCCATCCTCCCACCGGAGGACAATTTCCATTTGGAGGGCACCCTCACACTAGGGGACAACCTCAATCTGGAGCCTACCATCAACCATATGGACAAAATGTGTCTACCTCACCCAATCCATGGAACATCCCTTTTCCAGGAAACCCACAGTTCTTAGGGGCACACAATCCTCAAGCTCCACAGTAATCTCTTCCCCCTCAGGGGGACCATCTATATCCTCCTTATGGACAAATGCCAAATCCATCTTATAATCCTCAAAACCCATCTGCTTATCCTCTTCTTGCACATGTTTCTCAAAACACCTCAAATCCTGTGTACCCTAGTCAACACAAACCTTATACAAGAGGGCCCACTAGTTACAATTATCCATCTAACCCAGTGTATGGTCCTACTGGTGTTCCTATGCCACACCAGTATTACCCGCAGGTTAATCGACAACTGCCTTTCCTAGCGACTCTGGACCTTCCAGAGTTGTCTCGGTTAATGAATGATCCTATTTTTCATTCTCCGGTTTGGCCAGCTATTCCAGCTAAACTTCCTTTTGATATCCCAAAATTCGATGGAAAGTCTGGAGAAGACCCAAACAACCACGTGATGACTTTCCATTTATGGTGTTCATCCAACTCCCTCATGGATGATTCTATACCTTGGCGTATTTTCCAACGAATGCTTATGGGTTCCGCAGCAAAATGGTATATTGAACTACCACGTGCTTCTTTTCATGATTTCAACTCTCTCGCCATGTCCTTCCTCACACACTTCCAACTACCCATTCGATACGAGACGGGTACTGAACTATTGACCTCCCTTCGTCAGACAACCTCTGTACATATCTCTGATCATATTCATGAATGGAGATGACGACGAAGGCTAATCAAAGTGGTCATTCCTGACCAATTATTAGCGGAATGGTTCACTAAATCATTGTTACCCCAAATCTCTCGTGATGTTACCATGGGTGGTGTAGTCACTGAGGAAGAAGCCATTACTCGTGCTCAGTACTTAGATTTGGTTTATTCACAATATGGTAGTTTGTACGAGTTGATACCAAATGCTACCCGTGCCACTAATGATCCATCCAAACCATCATCTACCTCGCACGTGGATGGAGTCATTGGCTCCGTCAAAACCCAATCTCCTTCCCAGTTGAATGGAACAACCCAGCGGTCTGCTCCGATGCCTGCTCCTAGTCCGACTGCACCCTCTTCTACCCCCCCTCAAAATCAGGTCTCTGAGGTGAATGCGGTCCAATCGACCCCTTCACAACAACCTGGGGGCAAGAAGAAAGAAAGAAATAAACCCAAGAAAAACAACAACAATGAAAAACCAAAAAATCAACCTCAAACCCCTGTTACCAGAAAACAACCACAATGGAAACCAAAATTCCCATGTCTCATTTGTGGTGATGATCACTACACCCGAGACTGTCCACATCACGATGAAGTGGCTAATATATTTAAGGGAAATTCACAACCCGTTGTGCTTACTCAGCCTTTTCCACAGCAACAATCTTTGCTTGCTCAAACCCCCACTCCAGGGGGCAGTTCCAACCAATCCCATGATGAGGCCTTGACAAGTGCCCACATTTACATGTTTAACGGGATTAATCTGACCACTTGCACTACGATATATGACAAACCGATTAAACTTGATAAGATGAAAACTACTAACGGTTTCTCACTAGACCCATTACCATTTTCCGTTAGTCCTCCGTCTGCTAGCCCTCCGTCTGGGCCACTTCAGATCAAGAAACCTTTGTTTGACTGCATCCTACACCCTCCTAAGAGCACTATCTAAAAATCTACCTTTAATCCTAGTTCACGGGCTGCCCAAAACTACAACATTGTTGAAGATTTGGCTCAAGCACCGTGTGCTATGTCTTCTCTGGAAGTTCTACAACACTATCCCAGCCAACGTAGAACACTCTTAGCTTCCATCGACACTTTTTATCCTGAGTCATATAATAACCTCACGTTTAATCTAGATGATCATCAGCCTCGACTCTCCCACCAACTAGCTTTTCAAATCGATGTTGTTGTTCACAATCAACAAATCCACTGAACTATCTTGGATGAGGGAGCCTCGACTTGTGTCATGTCTTTATCCTGTTGGAAAGGATTAAAATCACCTGCCCTTAACAAATCCCCCACGATGTGTTGATGGGCGAAATTGACTGCTCATCAACTGGAGGAGTGGATCTGGTCTGGGGTTGTCTAAATAACCCAAGCCATTTGGAATAATCCACCCCGACGAGTTTAGCGGCTCCGTTGGCCGATATAAGTCCTAGGAAAGTGAAAGAAAAACTAAGCTAAAGAAGCTAATCTAATCGAAAAACAACTATTGTAAACTAAATACAAATCGAATCTATATATATACAGTTAACTAACTAACAATAATCCTACTTATTAAATGTTCAGTTATCAATACAAATAAATATATACAACATTTACAAAATACAAATTTTGATCAAAATTTGCAAAATCATTTGTGAATGGTCGACAGCGCAGTTATTATTTTTTTATTTTTTATAATTTTTATATGAAACGAATAAAATAAAAGCTATCTAAGCTAATCAATAAGAATAGTAATCTGTACTGAGAAATGAAATAAAAGCTATCTAACTAAGTAATAAAAACAACAATCTGTATTATATATCTATCTAAACTACAGTGAATCCTTATATTAATTAAACTATTGAAATAAAATAACAAACTGACCTGAAATTAACACTTCCTATTTGTCCTGTGCACTGTATTCGATTTAGCTATTTGATGGGAGAAACCCGCACCAGATTTTCCACAAGCTTCTCGTAAACAGGAAACAACAATGCTCTTTGAATGCGAATGAAAGAACAAACAAGACATAAAACAACAACAATTTTATAGTTTACAGATCATCACATTTAAATAAATCCCAGTGCGAAGATTTGTACATAACCGTTCATTTAATAAAGAAGATAAACCTTCTATTCATTAAATTCAAATAGAGTAATTGCTGTAAGTAAAATGAGATACATCAAATATGGACAGAATTTAAATCATAATGCATCAACCTGTAACAAATCTTGATATCTAAAGTAGTCAATAATTTGATTACAAATTGTTATGCACAAAACTTGAACAAAAGTAAGATGAATCGAAGCTAAAGTCGTACAACAAATCCACTTCTATTCGAGTCTACATAATCATAATTCCATAGTCTCTGTTCTCCCAACAGTGATGGGTTGTTTACAAAAAATAATAAGTATATAAAGGCCACAGGGTAAAACATTCCCTGTGGGAATCATCAAAAATTGTTTGCAAAAAATATGGGAACAATCTCCCAGATTCCTATTTCTGCCTAAGACTAACAACATAAACCAAAACTATGTAACAAAAAGCATGTTCTAAACTGCCACAGCAGATCCAATTCCCATTGAAATTCGTGTGTACGTGTAGATGGAGAAGAATAAACAATTTTAGATAGTGTTTAGTTGTAAAATCAACAAAAATCCAAATTTTATGACTAGCTACAGAATCTCAGGATTCTGTAGCTGGTCATATTTACAAACAAAATCATTTTAAATTAATCCAAATGGTAACAGAAATGTATGCGGTGAATAAAATAGATCCTTTACTACTAGTTCAAAACAAGAAAATCATTTTTGCTAAAACAAACCAAATCTTTTATACCAATTCAGAACAAACGAAATCATATTGAATCAATTCAATCAAAACATAACTATATTCGATTTATCAAACAAATCTTTGATACTAATTCAATGCAAACACAATCGTTTATGCCAATTCAAAACTAATAGAATCATTTTAAAATCAATGTTGAAATAACATACCTTGGCTGTAAGGATACGATTCGGTCAGGATAATTTCAAGTTAACAATGGCAGTGCATGTCTCAACATTTTTGAACATGATAGAACCTGTGGTCTTTTGCCTCTTATCATAAGCTTGCAGTCTATCATTTTCCTTAGACAACATAGTCACCCGGTCCTTCAAAGACTTAATTTTGGATTGCAACAGAGTGACATCTGTATAGTATCGTTGGATCCATGAGTTGCATTCATCGCACTTTGGTCGATCAGGCCATGGCATTACAGGTGAGGCATCTTTTAAATTACCAGGGGTTCCACTATCAAACTTGATCCTAGGGAAGTTAGGGTCACCTATTAGGCACGGTGGGAGGTTGGATACGTAGTCATAGGGTTCGATAGAATAGAGGCTGTGAGAGTATGGGTATTCCTCAGTCAGAAATCGCTCAATCTTAGAATCTAAATCTTCACTCAAAACAATAGGCTTCTGGTTTGTGTTTTGTTTGGGCTTATTACGAGCACACCTGGATACCCAATGTGCAACCTTCTTTCCCTTGTTGTTGACATCTGTATTACCCTTGCCCTTTTTTCTTCCATACCTCTTAACAGGCTTAGCATTGTCTTTCGAGCATGGGTCAGGCATGGTGTCGGGTAGGTCAGCGTTGGGGTAGGTCGAGGGTTAGACAGCGGGTAGGAGGGTAGGAGATGGCACGATAGGCCCAACAAGGATTTCGGTGAACACAGTCTTGTCCACTTGACCACATTCATGAGTGGCAAAGCCATTCCTCAATAAGAAAACTCCCCAACAGTCACCACTCAAACTCAAATGATGGACAATAACAATTTTAATCAAATAGTGATGGAAGAGGCTGGAGTCAGCCTTCTCCCTCTTATAACGTTTAGCCATTTTATACAGACTGCGTAGGAGGTAGTGAGGCATATTCAAAGGGAAATCTATGAAATTCATAAGCAACCGGAGATGGTAAAGAAACACTAAACCATATCTACCTTTGCAAGTGAAAAATTGCTTAACAATGGCCAACAAATCATGCCATCGAGACTTAAGGGCTGTGACCGACATATCTTTATCACAACTGATAATTTTCCTTGAGGTAAATAGGAGCATCCATGGCACTTCATCCACCTTCAAATTCTTAAACCACCTCTGCCCCTTGGTTGGCAAACCAGTAGCTGAGTTGAGGACTTCTTCGTTCAATTCAAGTTGGATGTCTCCAACTTTGGCCCGACATCCATCGAATGTGAGGGCAAACTGTTGAGCGACCGCGAGGTTGAAATCCTTGAATTTTTGGATGAAAACTAACCAGCCATTACTCTCCAGGTCCTCATGAGCATTGTCAAATAACAACAGTGTTTGGACGCCATTGGGTTCTATGCGCACTACAGGGGCCATAGGAGAGAGCACACAGTCAGAAGGGTAAACAGTGAAGAGGTCAGACAGGGTAGAAACAGGACCAATTCCCATAGCTTCCTCAAAACAAACAGAGGTAACCCGAGATGCAAGGCAGACGTTTAATGCCTATGCGTGCGAGGGTGGTGGAATGAAAAGAAACCATGCAAAACATTCATTTTGACATGTACAATCGACAACGCCTTGGTAATTCAAATCATTCACATCATAATCCAAAGATTTTGACCCAATATCAAATAGATTATTCACATACTCATCAAAATCCATAACATTCATAACCAAAAGATTTTGACCAAATGAAAAATCAAATAACCATTTGAAAATCATAGTGTTCATAACCAACAATTGGTCAACAATAGTATTTGTATGATTTAAAACAAAACAACATGTCGAATATTGCACCAAAGATTTAATCATAAAATTAATGCGTTGTATGAAACCATTGCATCAAAGATTTAATAAAAGACACCAACAATCATTGCATCATGAATTTATAAATTGAAACCAATTTAACAAAAATGAAAAGTGAATAAAGGTTTGGTGTCTTGCCAACTATATGACCATTATTGAGTTAAAGGTGAAATGACCACACGAACAAGAGTATTGGTAATAATCCAGTGATGATTTTAATGCCATGAACAATGAGTTCCAACTCAAGGTTTTCATGCTTGCAGTCATGAAAATGAAAATGAAAAAAAGGTGTGCCAATGCGCAAGATAATAGTATCGTTTTGTTTCAAAGAATTGCGACGAGTATTGAGGGTTCAAAACCCTTGTGTAGGCATCTTATAAGAAAAAGATAAAAATGCAAAATGGCTGCCAACAATGGCAACACATTGGTAGAAGCAGTTATCTCTGCCAAAAAAACAAATCCAGATTAGAATAATTAAAATAATTCTAACTCAAAAACGACCAGAAAATTGTTTAAACATCATCATTAATCAAACAAATTCCAGTTGTGCTTAAAAGATGAAAATTGATATCAGTCTTAAGACAAGCAAGTCATGATATTAAAGATAAAATCTCCAATACTGTCGACAAAACCACTGCTACTATCAGACATCCATAGCCTCGACAGGGTTTCCATTTAACCCACTCTGATATCCGTATCCTACCAAGAAGTTCCAGATCAGAATAAAGGACATTTTAAGGTCAAGAGATTCCATATTTGCAAATTTTCATATACCCGACGTTGCTTCGCTTCCAACGGGCCTGTTCAGTACCCCGACGAAGTTGTCTTGGCATCATGCATGCATTTACCCACTGCCAGCAGACCTATTCAGTATCCCGGCGGGTTTACAAGCACATCCCACATCTCTTTTAATGATTTATTTGGTTTTTTAAAGATATATAATTGAGCGGGGTGACGCTAAAAATTATGATATTTTAGACATATTTTTACAGACCTTGAAAGAATTTTTTAAAACTATCCTTCATTAAGATTCAGAGATGGTTTATTTACAAAACTGACCTTCGAAAGCAGGGAAACATATTCTGAGTTATTCCCTTAAGGAACAGGGACAGCGTAAGAAGATAATGGATGACCATGACAGGATTTACTTACAGATTGAAATCAATAAACTTCTTTCAAACAACAGTCTTTTCTCAACATGGCTGTAAATTTCAGAAGTATATTATAACTGATGTTTAGACAACTTTTCAGTAGTCATTTTAGAGAAAGAATTTTCTGTTTTCTTTGTCTGAAAAGTTCAAAATGCAGGTATGTGTATTTCCAAAAGCAAAAACTGATAAGTCGTAAGGGAAAAATCAAAACCAAAACAGCAAAAGAAAAGCAAACAAAAGAAAATATTTACACAGTATACACAGGGTTGTCATCAAGCGAAATGCCTTTTTAGAGCTTGGCCATTCACCAGATAGGTGTCTGGCTGTCCCTCTAGATTCTATAATCGGAAAGAGATGGGACCCAATTTCTCAGCAATTACAAATGGTCCTAGCCATAAGTTCTGAAACTTCATATGCTCTCCCTTTCCCTCATGTGGTTTGTCCCATTTCAAGACAAGGTCACCTACTTCGAAGTTCCTATTAGAGGCAGAGTAGGAATCAAACCATCTTTTGACCACTAGTTGATGCTGATCTAACTTACGTTTTGCTTGAGCTCTTACCTCTTCTAGTTTTATTAAAGCGTTAATTCGATTCTCCAAAGGGGGGCAGTCTCCTTCTTGTATTTTCTATGATAAATGTAGTGAGGGAAGACGAATATGTGGTGGTAGAATTACTTCTCTACCATAGACGAGAAAGAAGGGAGAGTTACCTACAACAGTTTTCAGTGTTATTCTATCAGCCCAGATTGCGTTTAATAGTGCATTATGCCAATTTTTGTGATTTTCAGATACCATTCTCTTGATGATTTTAATCAGATTCTTATTAGTTGATTCTGCCAAACCATTTCCCTGAGGGTAGTAGCTAGTAGAATACTTCAATTTAATTCCTTTTTCTAGAGTGAACTTGCTCATCTCAAGAGACGAAAAATAAGAAGCGTTATCGAATACTAAACAGTTAGGGATACCAAAACGAGTAATAATATTTGAATTTAAAAAGGCAATTACCTGACTGGTATTCACAGTTCTTAATGCGACAGCTTCAGACCACCTGGTGAAGTAATCTGTGGCTGTTATGATAAACTTATGCTGCTGTGAGAATGGCGGATTGATTGGACCTATAATGTCCAGACCCCACTACTGAAAAGGGGAGTCTACTGAAACAGGCTGCAAAGGAAAGGTTGGTTTCGGTATCTGCCCAGATGCTTTTTGACAAATAATACACTTGTGACACAGGGCATGAGCATCTCTAAAAAGAGTAGGCCAGTAATAACCTGCTCTTAAAACTTTATGGGCAGTGGTGTCCCCACCAAAATTCCCACCAGCTTCTCCTGCGTGCAATTCTAGTAAGACCTTTTATGATTCATCTTTCTGAAGACAGCGCATTAGTACTCCATCAAAATTTTGATGAAACAGAATACCATTAATCAGCTAAAAGGAGGTAGATTTTAATCTTAACGCTCTTATTTTAGTGGGATCCAAGTGACGGGGAGCTGACCCATGTTCAAGACAAAATTTTATATCGTCATACCAAGGACTGACAGAGTTTTGTGCACAACAGATTAAATTTTGATTGTGTTGTTCTGGGTTTGACATCTCGTTTTCTTCTTGTTGTCCTATTGCTGAGTCAGCAACTAACTTGCACAACCCTTGGCCTCTCACTATTTGAGCTGGGGTGATTTCTATGTCATACTCCTGTAAGGAGGTAACCCAGTTCACCCTCTTTTCCCCTAGTTCTTTCTACACTAACAGATTTCTGACGGCTGGGTAAGGGACAATAATTTTCGTCCTAGATTTCAAAAGATAAGATCAGAAGTGCTTGAATGCTTTAAAAACAACATAGGCTTGCTGATCTACTGCTGGGTAATTAAGTTCTACACCTCTGAAATTAGAGCTCATAAAGGCAATCAGGACTTCGTTGTTTTCAACATTCTTTTGAGTTAGGACAACAGCGTAGGAGCAGTCAGAAGCAAATGTGTAGAGCGTGAAGTCTTGTGAAAATTCAGGGCTCATGAGAGAAGGAGCGTCTATTATGGCCTTTTTTATTGAATTAAAAGCTTGGTTTTCTAAGGTTCCCCAATGATATTGTGCATCTTTCTTAATTAAATTCTGTAAAGGTCTCACCTTTTCGGAGAAACTGGGGACGAATCTCTTGACAAAGTTTATCTGGCCTAAGAAATACTGCATAGACTTTTTGGATGAGGGAGGGGGAAGTTTCAAGATGACTTGGGTCATTTCAGGGTCGATAATCATCCCTTTGCTTGACACAATAAATCCTAAGAGTTTACCTTGTTTTACTGCGAAGATAAATTTTTTAGGGTTCAAGGAAATGTCGTATTTATGACATCGCTGTAGAACGTCTCTTAAATGAGCTAGATGATCATTTTTTTTTTTTGAAAATACAGTAACATCATCTAGGTAAACTACAAAATATTGATTGATTAAGCCTCGGAAAGCGATTTCCATCACTCTCTGGAAAGTGGCACCGACATTAATGAGTCCAAAGGGCATTTTCCTATAAGCGTAGGTGCCCCATGGAGTGCGGAAAGTAGTTTTAAGTTGGTCTGGAGGAGACATCAGGACTTGGTTGTACCCTGAAAAACCATCCAATAAGGATAGTCTTTCAGAACCAGATACCTGTTGAAGGATCTGTTCCATGGGTGGGACAGGGTAGTTGTCTTTATCAGACGCTTGATTGAGGTTTCTGAAATCGACGCATAGTCAGATTTCACCACTTTTCTTCCGGACAGGGACAAGGTTAGAAACCCATTGTGTGTGCCTAACAGGGAAAATTATCTTAGCATTCAGGAGTTTATTTAATTCTTTTTTGATGGTTGGTTCGAGCTTAGGGTGCATTTTTCTTAACTTTTGTTGAAAGGGTACGGTTTGGGGTTTCATAGGAATGATGTGTTGTATGATGTTAGGGTCAAAAGTTTTAAGGTCGTCATACATCCATGCAAAAACATCTTTGAATTCCTTAAACAATTTAATAAATGCGGCTTTTTCTTGTTCAGAACACCCCACACCTAAATTAATGCACTGTGGATTGTCATTAGTTCCCAGGTTTACTTTTTCATACGATAAAGAGGAACTATTTGTTTTATAGTTGACTGGTTTTTTGAATTTGTCTTGAAGATCGTAAAACTTTTCTAATCTAACTACAGATTTAGGGATAGAATTTACCATGTCCGATGAAGATTCAGGAGATCTCGGATCTGGTATTACTGTGAAATCATGCAGATTGTCATCATGAGTGCATTCGTCGATCACTGCGCCTTGAAAAGTTTCTTCCATATGCAGGAAGCTAATAATCTATTGATCATCGTCGAAGACTCTCCAATTTATGATGTTGTTGGGAATGGATGGTCTGAACAACAGTTCGACGGAGAATTCATTCGGGGACAAGCCTTCTGCAGGAAAGAGTTTGGAAGCTATGTTAGCTAATAAATCATCTTCATAATTATTCAATCTAGGAATAAAATTTATATTGAAAGAAGAAAATTTATTCATTAAATTCCATACCTCGGATTGGTAGCTTTTAACATGTGGAGACAGACAGTGGATAGAATCTCTTACCTGTCTAACCACGTTTTCTGAATCGCCAAAGACAGTCAAATTTTGAATGTTCATATCTAATGCTTTTCTGAGGCCCTGCAATAAAGCCTCATATTCTGTTGTGTTATTAGTACATTCAAATTCTAACCTACATGCAATCAGGGTTTTGTTACCTGTTGGGTCAATAATAATGCATCCCACACCAGCTCCTTCTTTGGACTTTGACCCATCAAAGTAAAGAGACTATATTTGATTTTTATCGGGTGCATGAGACCATTGTGTAGAAACCGCTGGCTACATATATGCTACCACCTCAGACTGCTATTCTAGGTTAGTGATAGCTGAAGTCTCGGCCATGAAATTGCTGAAAAAGGTATCCATCCCTTGTATTTCGGGTGAATCAGCAGAAGGTGTAAATGGCTCATTGGGATCATTTAAATATGTGACTATGATCTTTAGGTAGCGTTCACGATTTACCTTGATTTTGTTGGGCTTGTCATTCTCGGGCAGCCATAGGTGAGACCAATCCGTCGCGAAATAGACGTGTAGCTTCTCTGACCAGTCTTTGCTTAAAAACAAACCATAAACTTCTGGAATATCCACAACAATAATATCAATCACTTGATGAACTTTGGGGTTAGATGATAATCTTATAAGCACATTCCTTAATTCGCCTATAACTTTAACACTAGTTCGATCAAGTTGGATTATTTTTAAGGTGGATGGTTCAACTTCAACATTAATCTTCTGACACACAGACCATGGCATTACATTGGATGACGCTCCTAAATCTACCATACAATTGTGCACTTTCCTATTAAAGATTTCGAAAGTTAACAAAAATGGAGGTACATTTCTATGATTACTAATGGTGGAAGCTTGTGGCTTTTTACTCGCAGCCTCTAAAGCTAATTTATCTACATTTGTTACTTTATTTACAGGAAGGTCTCCCTTCTCGTGAGGATCAGAGTTTTTCTTAGTGGAAGCCTTTTGGGGAACTTTTGGATTGTTCTGAACAACCTTGTTACTGCTTGGATTACCATTTTTGCTATTCTCTGTGATATTCTATAACATTTTTTGTAGCAGAAACGAAAACTTTAATAATTCATAAACAGAAATGTTAGCCCTTAACTTTTTTAGATCTTCAACTAAATCATAATCTAAGTTTGGGTTTACATGACTCTGCTTAGTCTCAGCTGGTTTAGACTATTTTGGGGGCAAAGTCGTAGTGTTTTCAGAAGAAGGTTTGTTTGTTGTCTTACTCCTAGTATTGTAGGCATGTACTGTCTTGAAATTAGCTTGAAAAATGCTATCCGAGAAGTGTCAAAAAATGTTTAGAGAAGGTTCTTCTTCTTCAACTGTCTCTTGTTCAACTACTTCCTCAGAAGTCTCAGGAGGCATCAAGTTATCCTGGGCTTCTAGAATCGTTTGAAGAACGAATTGCAGGCTTTCTAGATTTAGGCCCTTGGCATTTGGATTAGATCGATTGGGAAAAGGCTTCCTAAATGGGGGTTTGTAAGGCCCTTTTCTCAAACAAGCTTCTTCGGCCGTCCTTTTCAAATCTATAACTTGATTTGATAGTTTTTTAATGACTTTTGTTAAGTTTTCTAAATCTGAGCTTTCAGGTTGTGTTTTATTTTGAGCAGGTCTAGGGAGGATTTCAATTTTCTTTTTGGAAGATGAACTAGTCTCTGTTTTGTTGCTAGTGGTGTCCTTTAAACTAAGGATGTCTTTCCCAATCTGACTGGATTCTTCGAAGGCCTCTAACAACATGGATTTCTTATATCATTTTACCCAAATGGCTATACTTTGATGTAAGGCTTTAGTATAGTATGCTATGATAAGATTCTCAGCAGGCATTGAATCCATAGGGATTCGGTTCTTTAGTGTTAAGAATCTTTGGTTAAAGTCTTTGATTTTCTCTTTGGGGTTCATTCTTAGACTAGAAAGCTCCATGACTATAACTTCTGGGGACTTATCATCTCCAAAATTCTCAAGAAAGTAGGATTCGAACTTCTCACAAGACACGATGGTATGGGGTTGCTGGGCAAAGTACCAGGTAGAGGAATTGCCCTCAAAAGTATAGGGGAACAACCTACAGACTACGCCTTCGTGCTCGACATTATGGAGTCTAATGGCTAACATAAACTTTTTAATGTGATCTTCGACGATCTGTTTAGAGCCAGGATCAAACTTGGGGAGCCACTTCTTCGGATGTTTGGGTAAGGGATGCTGAGGCCCGGGTATGGCTACTGCATCTTGGTCAAGCCAGGGTCTGGTAGGATTGTTCTGGTTGGCCATTGGTGTGGGCAGTGTGGAAGGCTGGGAAGAGGAAATACCTTCGTCATAAGAGTCTTCTCCAGAAGAAGAAGGGGATGATGGAGGTGGTGAGGGTGGTATTCCAGATCCTCCTGCAACAGGAGTGAGGGTTGGATCTCTAGGGTTTAAAGTGAGGTTAGAGCCTCCAAGTTGTTCTCTGATATCAGAGAAATCTAATGGTTGGTACAAAGGTTGATTTGGTTGTCTTAAACAAGCGAAGTCACTATGTGTTCTTATGAGAGATTATTGGACAATCTCTTGTGCGTCACCACCTGTAGGATTTGGGGTTACTGGTTCAACTGTGATCCGTAGATCGCCATTTGATGTGGTTGCTATTTGAGGGATGATGTTGTCATTTGAATGACTTCTTGTTACTATAGGTGAGTGGTTGGGTGGTGGAGGAGTCTTACGACCGCATCGTGCCATTAATAATTTTCAGGCCCTCCTTCTAGCGCCATTTGTTGACGGGAAAAATTGACCGCTCGTCAATTGGAGGAGTGGATCCGGTCTGGGGTTGTCTAAATAACCCAATCCGTTTGGAATAATCCACCCCGACGGGTTTAGCGGCTCCGTTGGTCGATCTAAGTCCTAGGAAAGTGAAAGAAAAACTAAGCTAAAGAAAGTAATCTAATTGAAAAACAACTATTGTAAACTAAATACAAATCGAAGATATATATATACAGTTAACTAACTAACAATAATCCTAGTTATTAAATGTTCAGTTATCAATACAAATAAATATATACAACATTTACAAAATACAAATTTTGAACAAATTTTGCAAAATCATTTGTGAATGGTCTTATGACAACAAAGTTATTATTTTTTCACTTTTATAATTTTTATATGAAAGGAATAAAATAAAATCTATCTAAGTTGATCAATAAGAATAGTAATATGTACTGAGAAATGAAATAAAAGCTATCTAACTAAGTAATAAAAACAACAATCTGTATTATATATCTCTTTAAACTACAGTGAATCCTTATATTAATTAAATTATTGAAATAAAATAACAAACTGACCTGAAATTAGCGCTTCCTATTTGTCCTGTGCACTGTATTCGATTTAGTTGTTTGATGGGAGAAACCCGCACCAGATTTTCCACAAGATTCTTGTAAACAGGAAGCAGCAACGCTCTTTGAATGCAAATGAAAGAACAAACAAGACATAAAACAACAACAATTTTATAGTTTACAGATCATCACATTTAGATAAATCCCAGTGCGAAGATTTGTACATAACCATTCATTTAACAAAGAAGATAAACCTTCTATTCATTAAATTCAAACAGAGTAATTGCTGTAAGTAAAATGAGATACATCAAATATGGATAGAATTTAAATCATAATGCATCAACCTGTAACAAATCTTGATATCTAAAGTAGTCAATAATTTGATTACAAATTGTTATGCACAAAACGTGAACAAAAGTAAGATGAATTTAAGCTAAATCCGTACAACAAATCCACTTCTATTCGAGTCTGTATAATCATAAGTCCATAGTCTCTGTTCTCCCAATAGTGATGGGTTGTTTACAAAAAATAATAAGTATATAAAGGCCACAAGGTAAAACATTCCCTGTGGGAATCATAAAAAAATGTTTGCAAAAAATATGGGAACAATCTCCCAGATTCCTATTTCTGCCTAAGACTAACAACCTAAACCAAAACTATGTAACAAAAAGCATGTTCTAAACTGCCACAGTAGATCCAATTCCCATTGAAATTCGTGTGTACCTGTAGATGGACAAGAATAAACAATTTTAGATAGTGTTTAGTTGTAAAATCAACAAAAATTCAAATTTTATGACTAGCTACAGAATCTCATGATTCTGTAGCTGGTCATATTTACAAACAAAATCATTTTAAATTAATCCAAATGGTAAAAGAAATGTATGCGGTGAATCAAACAGATCCTTTATTACTAGTTCAAAACAAGCAAATCATTTTTGCTAAAACAAACCAAATCTTTTATGCCAATTCAGAACAAACGAAATCGTATTGAATCAATTCAATCAAAACATAACTATATTCGATTTATAAAACAAATCTTTGATACTAATTCAACGCAAACACAATCGTTTATGCCAATTCAAAACTAATAGAATCGTTTTAAAATCAATGTTGAAATAGCATACCTTGGCTGTAGGGATACGATTCAGTCAAGATAATTTCGAGTTAACAATGGCAGTGCATGCCTCAACATTTTTTAACACAATAGAACCTGTGGTCTTTTGCCTCTTATCATAAGCTTGCAGTCTATCATTTTCCTTAGACAACAAAGTCACCCGGTCCTCCAAGGACTTAATTTTGGATTGCAACAGAGGGACATCTGTATAGTACCGTTGGAGCCATGAGTTGCATTCATCGCACTGTGGTCGATCAGGCCATGACATTACAGGTGAGGCATCTTTTAAATTACCAGGGGTTCCACTGTCAAACTTGATCCCAGGGAAGTTAGGGTTCGACAGAACAAAGGCCATGAGAGTATGGGTATTCCTTAGTTAGAAATCTCTCAATCTCAGAATCTGAATCTTCACTCAAAACAATAGGCTTCTGGTTTCTGTTTTGTTTGGGCTTATTACAAGCACACCTGGATACCCAACGTGTAGCCTTCTTTCCCTTGTTGTTGACATCTATATTACCCTTGCCCTTTTTTCTTCCAGGCCTCTTAACAGGCTTAACATTGTCTTTCAAACATGGGCCAGGCATGGTGTCGGGTAGGTCAGCGTTGGGGTAGGTCGAGGGTTTGACAACGGGTAGGAGGGTAGGAGATGGCACGACAGGCCCGACAAGGGTTTCGGTGACCACAGTCTTGTCCACTTGACCACATTCAGGAGTGGCAAAGCCATTCCTCAATAAGAAAACTTCCCAACAGTCACCACTCAAACTCAAATGATGGACAATAACAATTTTAATCAAACAGTGATGGAAGAGGCTGGATTCAGCCTTCTCCCTCTTATAACATTTAGCCATTTTATACAGACTGTGTAGGAGGTAGTGAGGCATATTCAAAGGGAAATCTATGAAATTCATAAGCAGCCAGAGATGGTGATGAAACACTAAACCATATCTACCTTTGCAAGTGAAAAATTTCTTAACAATGGCCAACAAATCATGCCTTTGAGACTTAAGGGCTGTGACCGGCATACCTTTATCACAACTAATAATTTTCCTCGAGGTAAATAGGAGCAGCCATGGCACTTCATCCACCTTTGAATTCTTAAACCACCTCTGCCCCTTGGTTGGCAAACCAGTAGCTGAGCTGAGGAATTATTCATTCAATTCAAGTTGGATGCCTCCAACTTTGGCCCGAAATCCATCGAATGTGAGGGAAAACTGTTGAGCGACCGCGAGGTTGAAACCCTCGATTTTTTGGATGAAAACTAACCAGCCATTACTCTCCAGGTCTTCACGAGCGTTGTCAAATAAAAACAGCGTTTGGACACCATTGGGTTATATGCGCACTACAGGGGCCATAGGAGAGAGCACACAGTCAGCAGGGTAAATGGTGAAGAGGTCAGACAGGGTAGACACAGGACCAATTCCCATAGTTTCCTCAAAACAAACAGAGGTAACCCGAGATTCAAGATAGACGTTTAATGCCTATGCGTACGAGGGTGGTGGAATGAAAAGAAACCATGAAAAACATTTATTTTGACATGTACAATCAACGACGCCTTGGTAATTCAAATCATTCACATCATAATCCAAATATTTTGACCCAATATCAAATAGATTATTCACATACTCATCGAAAGCCATAGCATTCATAACCAAAAGATTTTGACCAAATGAAAAATCAAATAACCATTTGAAAATTATAGTGTTTATAACCAACAATTGGTAAACAATAGTATGTGTATGATTTAAAACAAAACAACATGTCGAATATTGCACCAAAGATTTAATCATAAAATTAATGTGTTGTATGAAACCATTGCATCAAGGATTTAATCAAAGACACCAACAATCATTGCATCACGAATTTATAAATTGAAACCAATTTAACAAAAATGCAAAGTGAATAAAGGTTTGGTGTCTTGCCAACTATATGACCATTATTGAGTTAAAGGTGAAATGACCACACGAACAATAGTATTGGTAATAATCCAGTGATGATTTTAATGCCATGAACAATGAGTTCCAACTATTCCTATGGAATTCGATGTGTTAGGTGACACCATGCCACTTAGCCCAGCCGAGGCCGCATACGTAGCTATTCAATATCCTCTCCCTCCCCAGACAACCCCCATTTATTGGCACCTAATGCCTACTCGATGTCGTCATGGTTGGATTCCCTATAATCCGCAATCGATTACATTTCCCAAATTCTCCCTTCCGACAAATCTATAATGGAAATGCTTAGTATTGACAATGTACCTTGGGATGATAACCATCATCGATCCTATTTTATTCCGCCTCTGGAAGAAATTCACCAAGACATACACTCTATCTTCCCTCCTGATGTTACCCATGGTGCTAGTCGACACACCCGAAACATTTCTTCGGCAGCATGGGTCATTTACCAATTTGACGAGGTGGTGAGTTTAGGAGGTATTTGCTTAGGACCAACGACTAATAACATGGCAGAATACCATGCTGTCATCGGAATTTTGACCCAAGCCTCCTCCCTAGGTATCTCTCATATCATTTTTAACCTAGACTCTCAACTCGTGGTCTATCAACTCAATCGTATCTACGCTATTCGTAATCCTATCCTACTACGTCTCCACCTACAAGTTCATCGTCTGGAATGAATGTTTGATTACATTGAATACAGACATATTCCAAGAGAACTTAACAATGTTTTGGATTTGTTAGCTAATTACATCATGGATCGGTATCTCGCCCACAGATAAGGTTTCATGAAGGAAAACAAATTGTACATCACATGTAAATTAAAACACATCACATGTAAATTAAAACACATCACATTAAAGGCATCATCATGTACAAATAATTTGGCACTGTAAAAACTCAGAACTATATATATATATATACATAGCGTGACTGAAAATGTTTTGATTACATCAAAAAAGTATTTGTAAGAGAAAAAATTTGGGTCTTTACACCCATACAAAATCGTCTGACAAGTCATACAAAATATACAATCATCAGAGAGACTCTAATCTCTCTGCACTGCATTATGCTCAGAGTAACATATCACTGCACACACTATGTGTCTCAGCAGAGAATTAACATTCTCTAGCACCCCCACAGTGTGTCTCTGTAGATGTAAAGGCACTTCTCTCCTCCGTAGAGGAGGAATGCCCATTGTGAGGACTTGTAGGTTTCTTTCAACCTCCCGAAGACCTATCACTGGTGCCCCTGGATCTATTACAACTGGAGCACCCCCGCGATGTCCCGGTACTGGTATATTAGCCAGGGGCACTTCTCCCTTATCTGCATGTTAAAAACAATACATCCATTAAAAACTCTTCCACATACCCAAAAATATATATATATATATACATTAAAAACTTAAAACAAAAACTAGACAAGGTGTTGCTTAGTCTCTCACCTGACGCATCCCAATATTCCCCCATTGGTAGAATCAAATCCATGCTCTCGCAGAAGTCCACATCAACGTATGGGAAGTCCTCTATCCAAAGATACTGATGTCTCAGCCAAGCAAAGAAGTCACCGATGAAATGGAACTCTGACTCTGCCACTAGTCTCGGAGAAAGACTAGTCCACTGTTCCATCCATGGTTCTTCCACTGGCTGTAACGCCAATGCAATCTGAGGCTGCATCTGGGGGATGCACTCTAATAAGAATGAGACTAAAAACGAACTATATCTGAACTGTTTCTTCCCCTTCCTACATCGCGAAACCTGTTCCTTCACATTCCGAAGGAACCCTGCGCTCCAGTTGAACAGTGTTGGATCCAAACACTGTACACCATAAGCTACCTGTGATCTCGATGCCAGATGTGCGCTAGTGCTTCCTGTCACACTCGTGATGGAAAACAAAATGGACCGAAGGGGTAACTCTCTGATATCCTTTATAGGGATTCTACCCCCCACCAGTCTTGCTCCTGGGACACAATGACGTGCCAGATACACGCCCACTTGCTCAGGAAGCACCCTCTGTCCGGAAAAATATATAGGAACCCCTCTTTTTGAGAGGCCAGTCAAGAAACATATGTCTTCCAACTCAATGGTTAGACGCTGTGTCCCGATCCAGAACCCTTGCTCCGTGACATCCCATAAGCTGATTATGTACTCAATCAGAAGGATTTCCTTCTTCATCTTCTGCAACTTGAAGAATTTTAGAAGGACACAATCTCTCAACGCGGCCCATGTACGAGGACTCCGCAAAGTGGCCAAATCATCGAGCTCATGCTCTCGTTCTTTCCACTCGATCATGGTCGCCGAAATCACTTATAAAAAAAACAAAAACAAAGAATTTCATTATTCAATTTTTCGGCAATTTCCACAAATTCTTAAGCAATTTAAAAACATGAAATCTAATTCCCACACTATTCAAAAAATACCACGCCCTCTTTTTATCACTCAACAATCATCACGCAGCAACAAAACGTTTTTAAATAAAACTAATTTTCATAATGGCTGCGTGGGCATGTTTTTGAGTTTTTTATGGATTCTTTGACAAAAACGACCCATCCTCCCAAGTGTCAAGGTGTTGGCATCTTTGATATCACCTTATAAACATGTTTTTGCAAAAGAATGTCTTTTTTCCATCGTTTTTAATAGAGGCCAATTTGATCTTTTTTGGAGCGACCTAGGGCTTCATTTTTTAAATTAAATACTGCTATGAAAATGAATATTAAACCATGTAATTGAAAGAATGGGAGATGAAGATCTACCTGGTCCAAACGGTGAGAGAAATGGTCAACCGTAGCTCCGATATCAAGAAAAACAAGATCCACCTCCAAAGTGAGAATCTCCACTGCTACAAATCCTTATGCAAAATGAAATGGTAAATGAAATTTTCATTGTATTAATATTTATAAATTTCCATTTTTTATAAGGTATAGTTATTTGTGGGTTTCTTTGACAATATAATGGCTTCACTAAACCTCTGGATTGCAGTTTTGACACTACAGGTTTCAAAGCAGTTTTGATCGATTATTTACCTTGTCACATTCATGAGCATAGTCTTAGTTCATTCTCAAGCTCGAGAATATAAGAACGCACCGGGTAGACTTTTATATTTTTTTCGGACCCGTATGGACACACGAAAAAGGAATCCCCTGGAGTCATCTTTAAACTCTTTTCAGACTCTCTAAATATGAAAATATCATCGAGTGATCTCGCTTCCTTTCACGCTCGTTAAAAGGTTTGAAAGGGCGTCTTTCGAGTGGTAGTTTATCTCCTTTTCGACCTCATGAGACTAACTGTACGAAAAAGGAACTGAGAGAGTTCTCTTTTAAGTGTTTTTCCAGACTCTATAATCATGAAAAACCTTCAGTTTTTTGTCTTTGGACTCGCTAAAACAAACATCGACAGACCCATATGGGACCGAACCCTTACTTCTTCTAGTTCGTTAAACAAAGGAAGAGGAACTTACCAAAGGTGAGTTATATCAAGCATGTGTTACCCTCCTCGATCTCGTTAAATTAAAAAGAGGTACTCGTCTATTTGGATGGGGGAAAATTTGAAAGAAGCAAGCCAAGCAGTCTCTTGAGAACATTACCAAGTAACTCTTAGATTCGCCCTTGAACATGACACTTTGTCTTTTGCATGCATCTTAATCCACTAAACCTCTGCACTGAGCCAATCCTTTGATTTTTTTTCACTCCTTTGGGTCACCTAATGTAAGTCACAGCATCCACTGCATCATCAAGTTTTGTTCCATGTCATGTTTCTGCTATTGTGCCTCAGTGTTCAAGGTAAGTATCCGCCTCGAGAGTCATCCATCAAAAATATCTTGTCTCAATACCCATGTCAGTCCATGTTCATTTGATCTACCAATTACATATCTATGTCCATTTGGTGTCATTTATGGGGGATACATTAAGGCCCTCCTTCAACGAGCCTATTCCTGTCGACTTCAACACATTATATGAGAACTAGGCTTAGAGACCAGTTAGTACTTTGGGATCTGCATGCCTCAATGGCAGGCCTCCTCACGTCCGACAGTGGGTTTACATCACTAACCTATGATTAGATGATTCCACAGATGTTCAACTCTAGCTCATCCATTCACATTCGTTGGAATGTACTAGGGTACCTTGGGAATCATTGACATTAATGGTAATCTCCCTCGCACTTGTTAACGTTTTGCATCATTGACCGGTAATCAAGTGGTTTCTGCCATGTTTGACATCAGGACATCTATTCACATGGTTAGATTTGTACTACATCGGGATCGTTAAGAAGACCCTGGGTTGAGTGATCACTTTGATATGTACTTTGCCCAGGTTGCGAAGGAGTTTCTCTTGAACAATGATACATATATTGTTACATAGATCCACTTTGTATTGGTTGTGGCTATGTCTTGTCATCTCATAGATCCACTGTGTATTCTTCGTGGCTACGATCAGTTCAGGTCATCAGAGTATAGATCCACACAATATCCTCAGTGGCTATACCTTTTTATATATACAATTATGGATCTATAGTGTATTTTATGGTGGCCATATCTTGCCAATCTTGATCACCCAAGCATAGGTATGCCTGCCTTGGATTTGGAACATTTCATGATATTTGTTGGATGTTTGTGTGTAGCTTTTGTCAGATTCTCTGCATCTATACCCTTGCTTCAAAGTCTACAAATCATTTCAGTTATCAGTTCTTGTCTTCTAACTTCATACTTTGGGAGGCAATCTATTACACATCAACATTACTCGCTTTGATAAGTGTCGCAAGTGTCACATGTTCCTCAAAACTATCGCAAGTGTCGCATGTTGTTCACGAGTGTCCCAAAATGTCAAACAAAGCATACTGCCACAATGATGACACTAAGGAGACACTTAGAATACCTCAAACACCTGATTTGGAGGAAGAGGGGTGGTTAACTGAAGTCAGATATCTCTTCCCACCTGAAAGGAGCTTTCAAACTAAGTTTTTAGAAGTGAGCGCTCCCCTACATCACCCTTAGGAGCGTTGGCGCTCCCCTATAAGGTGCTAGGGAGTGTTATAGCACTAAACTACCCCTCTAAAGGAGAGCTACAGGTATTTATAGCGTTGGCACCCCGCTTGAGCCTACTAGGGAGCGCTATAGCACCCTGATGCCCCTTTTGAGGTAGCGTTGTCTAATCTGGGCAACGGTTGATCTATTGAGGAGAATAAGGGGAGGATCTTTCAATCTTGGAAGGCAGTTGCATTCGAATTCCTGGTTTAGTAATGAGTTTAGGAGAAGATCCTTGGTTCAAGGAGGGAAATCCTCAACTTACCCTAAAGATACCTCAAGAGGTTAAGCCTCTCTAAACCTATATAAACAAGCTCTATCATGGTGGAAAGGAGGAAGAATTGGAAGCATGAAACCTATGATCTCATAGGAAACATATAGTGAACTGGAGGAAAGTAATCAGTAACGTTTTTGTCGTCCAGATCGTGGATCTTTTGAGCAAGCGTTAAGACAAAGGGGACTTGACGAAGCTATCACATTTGCATCTACAGTTGTAAGCTACTTCTGTCATTGTTCTCATTAATATGACACACTTGGCCTGTTTCTTTCTAGTTTGTGTTTAATCTCACATGAACTTGTCTATGATAGATAGATCTATTTTGAGCTAATATCGATAGAGTAGGAAGTGGTTGTACTACTGTTTTTCTACAGGGTTCATCGAGGAGAAAAATATTGGAGTTCAACTCGGAGTGTGCAGGGACAAACGTTGATAAAAGGTACTTCTTTTCTCCTTCCTTCTCATGCATTAGTTTTTATAGATCTGAAGGGAAGTCAGTGTCCACGTTAAGCGTATTCTTTCTTAAGAGTTAAGAGTCTATCTCTCAAGAGAAGATCTACCTGTTCGCAAGGATATTTTCCTTCAACAACATATACAAGTGCATACCTTTGAAACCTTGTAGCATCGTCTAACTTGTCTTATAATATGAAACTAGATATTGTCTTGACAAGAAGAGATTAAAAACTCAATCAGAAGATTAAATGATTATAACAAGATACAAACTCTAAAATTTCAACTTTGACCACAAAATCAATTTGACCAGAAGTCAACCTTTGACTTTGATGTTGACCAATCAACCTTTGACTTTGACTAGTCAAACTTTGACCAAAAATTCAAACCTGATGTTTTTTCTAGCTGAGTACCAAGAGGTGTGCTAGGCTNACAGTTGTAAGCTACTTCTGTCATTGTTCTCATTAATATGACACACTTGGCCTGTTTCTTTCTAGTTTGTGTTTAATCTCACATGAACTTGTCTATGATAGATAGATCTATTTTGAGCTAATATCGATAGAGTAGGAAGTGGTTGTACTACTGTTTTTCTACAGGGTTCATCGAGGAGAAAAATATTGGAGTTCAACTCGGAGTGTGCAGGGACAAACGTTGATAAAAGGTACTTCTTTTCTCCTTCCTTCTCATGCATTAGTTTTTATAGATCTGAAGGGAAGTCAGTGTCCACGTTAAGCGTATTCTTTCTTAAGAGTTAAGAGTCTATCTCTCAAGAGAAGATCTACCTGTTCGCAAGGATATTTTCCTTCAACAACATATACAAGTGCATACCTTTGAAACCTTGTAGCATCGTCTAACTTGTCTTATAATATGAAACTAGATATTGTCTTGACAAGAAGAGATTAAAAACTCAATCAGAAGATTAAATGATTATAACAAGATACAAACTCTAAAATTTCAACTTTGACCACAAAATCAATTTGACCAGAAGTCAACCTTTGACTTTGATGTTGACCAATCAACCTTTGACTTTGACTAGTCAAACTTTGACCAAAAATTCAAACCTGATGTTTTTTCTAGCTGAGTACCAAGAGGTGTGCTAGGCTNAAATGTTTCATCATAATTTCCCAAGCACAACAATTAGGGTTTGTTGCAACTGCATAATCAGAAAACCTAGGTGTAGTTGTAACTAGTGCCACAATGAGATTAACAAATAACTTCCCAATCTATCTTCTAGTGGTTAGACTATCTGAAGATAGTGTGGGACCATAACCTATTGTAATGAAATAGATGTTATCATTTTTCCATAGACAATATAGCAATATTGTCACCCAACCATAGGCACAAAGGACAACCCCAAGCACCTTAACCTTGACGGAAAGCATAATTCTAGTAGCAGACCAATAGCCAACCAAGGGTATCACAACTTTCTCTAAGGGTAGTGCACCAAGCAAGAATAACTAGAAACCAAGCATAAAGTCCAAACCATAACCAAGAGACCAAGTGCAACCAAAATCCAAAATCTCAGTTGTAGGAGTTGCAACTGCACTCCCTCTCCAAACTTATGCACCACTAGTCTTATGCAGTTGTGAGTAAGTGAGTGTCAAATAAGCTCTAACACTCTCTATTTATACTTCTCTATCTCACTTGATTGGGCTGAATTCTCTTTATGGAAACTAATAACTCAATATTATAATCTCTTAAGATGACTTGTCTTCTAGGGTTATTATCCAATGATTTAGGGTTACTCTTCCTTCCTAGAATATTCTAGTCTTGTCAAAGGTTACACATAGAGTTTAATACCTCCTGCAACTACCATAATATCAACAACCACATCCTTGGTGATTCTTTTAAACCATACAGGAACTTTTTCAGGTTGCATACTATCTCCTTCTTTCCCTTCACATCAAAGCCTTATGGCTACTTCATGTAGATTTATTCTTCTAGATCCCCATGTAGGAATGTTTTCTTCACATCCATAGGTTCTACTTCAAAATCAAACACAACAACAAAAAATAACAAAAATATAATATAATTTAACTTGGAAACATGAGGAAAAATATCACCAAAATCAATTCCCTAAACTTGGGAACAACCCTTTGCTACTAATAGAGCTTTGTATTTCTCCACTTTTCATTCGACATTCAACTTCTTTTTAAATGCCCATTTTCTACCAATGGGATTTCTTCCAGTCGGCAACTCCACTAGATCCAAAGCCTCATTCTTATCCAAGTATTTCATTTCTTCAACCATGGCCTTTTTCCATAGTTTTCCATCCTCTGAATCCACTACCTCCCTAACAATTATAGGATCATCATCAGTAATAGATAAAGAAAAATGTTAACGGAAATAGGGTGGAGTATACCTTTCCAGTAGCCCTTTTTACCACACCGGTCTCCTCAATATTGGAGTATAAGGATCTTCTTCTTCTTATTCCTATTCTTTTGTAGAGTCTGATTCATCATCCTTTGGCTCAAACTCTATTTTCTCTGGTTCTTCCTTAATTGGTAGGACTTGTTGTTTGACATCATCCTTCATCTCTCTAAATACCACATCTTGGTTATACACAACCTTCTTAGTTCTGGGTTCCAAATATTATAACCTTTGAGACCATATTTATACCCAATAAAGATACACTTTTCATCCTTCTTATATAGCTTAATCATGTTTTTCTTTGGAACATGAACATAGGCCTCACAACCAAATACCTTGAGATATGTGAGAGAGGGTTTCTAACCAGTCCATACCTCATGTGGAGTCTTGTCATCCAATTTTGATGAGGGTGATCAATTGACTAGGTAACATGAAATACCCATTGCCTCTACCTAGAATTCTTTCCCTAACCCGACACTATTGAGCATGCACCTTACTTTTTCCATCAGTGTCCTATTCATCCTTTCTGCAACTCCATTCTACTAAGGTGTATAATGAGTAGTATTCTTCCTTGCTATACTGCATTTTTTACATAATTCTTAAAATTCATTCTTGTAGAAATCTCCACCATTATCTGTCCTCAACACCTTAATTATTTTCTCTATTTGATTCTCAACAAGAGCCTTAAACTATTAAAACTTGTCAAAGACTTAATATTTATTCCTAAGGAAATATATGCAAGTATTCCTCAAGAATTCATCATAAATGTGTTAAACCCTAATATTGGCTCACTACCCCTTAATTGGGGCATATTACATTAGTAATGTTATTTTATTTATGTTAGTTTTATTCCATTAGTTGTAATTATACCTCCTAGTCTCCTATATATACCTAGGAGACATTTTCATTTGGAATCATCTTGTACTTGAACATTTATGTGGGGTAAAAGGAGGTTGCCCCCTCGAAGAGTCTTATTATATGAAATTATCTATTTTTCAAGGCGTTGAGTACTTATTCTGAGGTTTTTCTATGCTATATTGATATTTGGTTCTTAACATATGGTATCAGAGCTCAAGGTCTTAGGGTTTCGCTGCTGCATATGAGACACCTTGGAATTTTCTCTATAACTTTTTTTCTACAATGTTTCAGAAGGAACAACTTGGAGGATATTTAGTATACAGATCAAGGTACGTTGGGTTAACATTTTATCTCCTGAGTCCTTATACTTTCAGAGATACATCCTATGCAATATAGGATTCTGGAATCATCATGAACTGAGTCATTGAGGAATTTTCACTATAAAAAGTTTTCTCTAATGTTTCAGATCCTAAACTCCAGAGGCTATTCACAAAAATTAGTAAGGTAGCTGTGGTAAAAATTTCAGCGTCTGGTTCATCTTACATTTGTATATATAGCCTGTGGAAAATAGGGTATCTGACTAGTCCTATTGACTAGTCTCAAGATGGTGTTCCAGGTAAAACAATCATAACTTATTTCTAGAGTATCCAAATTGAGTGAGACTAGTTTCATTGGATAGTGGGCAGTCTGTAGTATTTCTAGTACGAGGTTCATAATTTTATATCAATTATTTTGTGTGGGGCATGCTATACAAGTGATAGCTCTTGGAAAGGACAAAAATCAGCAAGTTGTGGGGAAGTTACCGTAAATTCCACTTGACACGTCCAATTTTGATTAGACCTGGGGCATTGCAGAGAAGAAATATCAGAGAACTAAAAAAAATAAAATTTCATACCCAAAAGGGCCGAAACTTGGGAGATACAATAGAAGAAAGATTGTCTAGAAGAACCACCTCAAAATCAATGTTCAAAAGTGATACCTCGACTTATGTTGGCTTTATTCCATTAGTTGTAATTATACCTCCTAGTATCCTATATATACCAAGGAGACATTTTCATTTGGAATCATCTTGTACTTGAACATTTATGTGGGGTAAAAGGAGGTTGCCCATTCTCGAAGAGGCCTATTATCTGAAATTATCTCTTTTTCTAGGTGTTGAGTACTTATTCTGAGGTTTTTCTATGCTATATTAATATTTGGTTCTTAACAAAATGAGATATAGTACATAGATTTTCCCAATGATCGAATTGCCACAGGTCCAAACACATCAATGTGCACTAGATGTAAAATTTCTTCTTCCCTCGTTGCACCATAGGGGAATCTTACCTGATTCTTCTTCCCATATACAAATTGTTCATAGAAATAAAAATCTAGAGAGAAGTTAGACATACCTTCAACCATACCTTTACCATGTAGTAGTCGAGGATCCTTCTCTCCAATATGCCCTAGTCTTTGATGCCACAACATAACCTTTTCTCCAGAGATTGTAGGATTTTTTTCTTCTTCTGCTCCAATATTAGGAACAATGGAACTATTACACCCATCACTAATAGTTCTTCCTTACCTCTTATACAAAGTTCCAATCTGAACTCCCATCAACAATACCATTTCTCCTCAAACCATCCTGTAGGTTTCTTTTTCAAATACTATTTTTACCCCTGCATCGTCCATTTTGATTTCAAACATACAATGTTTGACTAATCTTGGGATGTGTAGAACACCATGAAGTGTTATAATCCTTCCATATATGAGCCTCAACTTGACTTTTCCTCTTCCTATGCTTCTAGTTTTCGAGTCATCACCTAGGAAAATATTACCTCCATCATATCTTTCATATTCACATAACCACTCCTTATGGGGAGTCATATGAAAGGATGTACTTGAATCAACCAACCATGCCTCATGATATGCATGTGTTCTTGAATAAGAAAAGTGCACATCCCCTCCTCCTTTCTTGGAGGTATTTTCTTCTATAGATGGAGTACCTTTAGATCCCTTGAATTTCTCAATCTTTTGGATATACATTACTTCTTGAAGTTCCCTTCTTTTCCACATCTCCAACATACATTTACAAGCTTTCCGGGAGATTTAGATATACCCTAAGACTTATATCTCCCACTCGAGGACTTAGATCTATTTCTATCCTAGGAGATTCCTCTTGTACATAATGCATATGTTCCCTATCCTTTCATTTTCTTCCATCTCATCTCCTCCGACAATAAGGATGAGAACACATCGTCAAAAATCAAGGTAGTTGTATTGCTACCTATGTCCATAACCAGACTATACCATGAGTTTGGTAAAGAGAATAGTAAAATAATACACTTATCTTCATCTAGAATTTTAATATAAATATATAATACTAACTTAACACAGTATTGAATGTGTTCATATGCTCTGACACCGAGTCTCCATCTCTCATCCTCATGTTATACAAATTCTTTCGCAAGAACAAATTATTTACCAGGGGCCTATATTGATACAAGTTCCATAAATTATTACATAACTCCTTGGCTATAGCTTCCCCTGACACATTGAGTAATACTGAATCTGAGAGACACAATTAGATTTTTCTCTTCACCTTATGAATCAATGTTTTCCAGTCATCTATTGATGTTCGTGTAGGTGCAATACCTGGATTCACTGATCTATGTCTACCAAAAGATCTTCCATCTTGAGCTTCCACAACTAAAAAAAAATTCCATTAAATTTATCGATCTCTATTTCCAAACTGCTCACCATTTATTTTCACTTGAATAATCAATACCACAAATATCCCATTGTAACAAGGATTATCACAATCTCGATCCAAACCCCTGATCACAAAGGTGTCCCCTTGAAGCCAATAGTTTCTCTGATACCAAATGTGTATTTTAACCTTGTGTTGGGCTCTAAATATGTCCTAAAAATAGCCTTAGTCTAACATTAATTTATCAATTGAGGATTCTTCTTTTCTTTCAAAAATGCCAGCAAAATCTATGCAGATAGTCTTAGAGGTTTAAATTGTGTAGATAATTCAAGTAAAGAAAATATGAGTCTCTCTAAATTACTGTAATAATCAAGTTCTTCACTCATTCATTAAAATATCTGAAACTGATAAATTCCTCAATAGAATTGTACTCTGATAAATAACATACTATGAATAAAAGAAACTAATTAATTTGTTGAATTCATCTTAACTAAGAAACAATAATTTAATTTGTGAAAATAATTAAGGAATCAATCTATCAATGATTATTTAATCTTCTGGAAAGGAACAATGAATTGTTGTATATCTAAGAAGGAACAACAAATACAAATTGAGCGAAAGGAACAACAAATGCAAATTCAATAAAAAGGAACAGTAAATGCGAAAATGAAAGGAATTCTCAAACGATAAACTAACAATAATTGGAAATGGAACAACAATCGATAAACTTGAAATGACAAATCTATCTTCTGCAAATGAACAACATAACCATAAAAAGAATCAACACACTCATGAATTTATCTTAGCTGTTGTAAAGAGATTTAAATTAAAAAAATGAAATAGAATTGATACGATTACAAATGAGACAGTAACTCCTTTCGAATGGGTCAACGATCTTCAAAAGGTACTGCCTCTAAAAACTCAGTACGCAAAGATGATTAAAACTCTCAAGGATTTCATTAATTCCATAACTGGTAAATCATTTACAATGGACTGCCTGTATAGAGTAATTCAAAGATTTGAATATTTGATTGAATTTCTTGGATATCTCTTGTTGGCACAGGGAAGAACTAGGGTTCAACGCTACAACAACACAACAACAAAACCCTAACTATCGGCCCTTTCGGCAACACCTACGAAGCATATGAAGTATCACCTGAGGTAGAGGCGGGGGTGGTTGTAGGACTCAGGTGTCTGCAACCTTAGCTGGGACACAGATCTGTGATTGTAGTACTTAACAGAGCACTTAACATCGAAAGTTAATCAATATTTAACCACTATCTACTTCGTAGATAAAACAGAGCATTGCATCATTCATTCAGATTTGATGTATCTAAGCACTTACCATAGAGAAGTAGGTTAGATCTAATAGATTCAGTCACTATAACATTCAAATAAGTCAGATCTAACATCCATATACATCATTAGCACAAAGCATAAACATATATATCTATCTATATCAAATCACTTAGCAAGTAAAGACATAAACACATCAACACATTGCACAAAGCAGAGAAACACAACATATACGTGGTTCACCCCCACCCTGAGCTACGTCCACCAACTCTTCTTCATTATTATCTTTGTCAAGCTTCTTACAGGCACATAGTATCAAAATCCTACTCCGCAGAAGACAAGAGATCTGTGCGCACTCTGCTAGGTCCTCATTTTTCGAGCTAGGGTAAAGAACCAAGCCTTATTACAATTACTTTCACATAGCTCTGTAAGTCTCACACAGTATGCACAAAGCACTTACAATCCTTCAATCACATAGATCTAGCACTTAGCCATTTGTAACTGCTCTCTTATTACATTGCCTAGACATCTATTTATACTTTACAAAATAGGCCTAAACATGGGTAAACCCATGGGCGGAAATCCCATACTCGCTACATAATCCCAAATCCCAAAAAGGGGCCGAGATCCCGCAAGCTCTGCTTCGTCTTGCACTCCTCCTTCGATAGGTTGTTGAAGTCCAAAAATAGGTCAAACATGACCAAGGATATCCCAAAACTTGGTCAAGGACGAACATGCCCCCAACACTCACCTGCGACTTGTCCCGAGTCACTCTGATCTGGGTAGTTCTGCTTCAAAAGCCTCAATCTTGGCTCGAGCTGCTTTTAATTATTGTTGTGCCATGGCCTCTTGTGCAGTGAACTCTTGGATGACTACCTCGTTCACAGGTCCCTCCAGGCATTGTTTAGCTGTAGTGGCAACCTGCTCCAGTTCTACTCCTCGACCTATGACCTCTATGAAAAATTGGTAATCCTTATCTTGTACAAGTTGGAGCCGTTGAGTTACTTAAATAACTCTGCTCTAGATAGTGTGAACCTGCTACTGGGTGGTGCATTTCTCTTGGGAGCACTTCATTCTTTCCACCGTTGACAGGGGCTTTAGCTGCACTTGTATTGTTTCGTCTTGATACTTTTCCTCTTGGAGCTGCGAATCTAGTGCCTTTAGTTCTAGATTCTCAGTGAGTTGCTCATAGGTCTGATCACTATGATCAGTAAGTTTCTTACATTCCATAGACAGGGATTTTATTCTCTCAAATGCGCTTCGAGCAGTTGCTTCTCTTTGATCCCTTACATCCCATGGAGTCTCAGGAACTACGCGGAGCTTTAATTCTACTATGCGTTACTGTAGCTACTAGATAGCTTCTACGAGTTGCTCTACTTGCTATGTGACTCAATCCTCTTCCTTTATTTCTATGACTATCACAGAGAGAAGTGCTCTGTTGACCGCTTCTTTCACTTCAAGTTGCTTCGCGAGAAACTGTTCTTTTCCTTATTGTATCTTTGCTTTTTCTTCATCAAAGTTTGCTTTGAGAGCAATCTTTTCCTATCCTGCAGCTCAGCGCTGCTCTACAAGTACTCCTTGCACTTTCTTCAAGGCCTAGGTGGCTTGTTCTATTTCTTTCTATGCTCATTGAAGGGAGCTTCGACTGTATCAGCTAGTCGGTGGAGTTGGGATGGCTCATCTCCCAACTTTGGTTCTCCCGATGGTAGGGGTGCAGTGGAGACTGTGTGACTGGACTAAAGGGCCTACTGTACCCCTCAGAGTTTGATTTCAATTCTATCATACATTTCCTCTTGCTTCACTCCTTGTTTCTCTGCTATTTCCAGTGAAGCATCATTCACGGTTGCTATGATGAAGTCAAAATCATCGGAGGTGAGGAAAACCTGCATCTTGGTCATGGTGTCTTTCAATTTCTTCAAGGAAGAAGGTTTCAGGGGGGAAACCTTCCTCTTCTTCAAGGGGTCAACCTCGTCTCTGGGTGGTGTTACTTCTCTAGGCCTATTTTCATCTTCTACTTCGCCATCACTCCCTTGGTTAGGTGACACTGAAGGAGTCTTTCCTGAGGTGTTGCTTAAGTTTGGGACCTCCTCAATCTTCTTCTGTCCGCTAGTTCTTGGTGGATTCTATTCTTTATGAGTGTCCTCTGGGCTGTCAAGATCAGATATCTCTACGGGGTTGGTGGGGATAAGGAGGTCAGTGGACTATTCCTTAGTGATCTCCTCAATGTCTTCTTTTGTAATCTTATAATATGATTGGAGATGGTCTTTATGTTCATCTGCTCGCGTTGTAATGTAGATGAAGTGTCGATCTGCGTTGAACTTCATCAGGGGTCGAAACCTTTGTAAGTTGTTCGGAGTCATGCAAGGCTCATCTTCGATGGCTCTCTTTAGTAGGAGGTACTATGTATGAAACAAAACATTTGAATGCCATTATTTGTTCATATCAATTGAATACCACAAGGTAGTGAACTTTGCGACAAGTAGTTCAAATGGCTCAATGTCTAGGAAGGTCGCTCCTTTCGGCATCTCCCCGGAAAAAAATGCAATGAGGACCAGGATCCAGCTGAAATGAAATTCATAACCTTGATCCTAATCTTCACGACAATTTAGTTCCAACTGGTTAACTAGGTACTTCACCTAGTTCATCTGTAGGCCTTCCACGCACTTCCCTGCGAGGTCAACCACAAAGTCAGTGACCTACGTAGGTTTTTTCTTCCTTACTAAATTTCCATCTATCAGTTGACATGATAGGCACACTGCACCACTCTAGATGGAAGCTACCTTGTAGCTTATTGTTCCCTTCTCAATGTCGCCATATGTATCCTTGATCTTCTGTGCAAGTGTGTGATCTGCAGCTTTTCCTAGATAAAAGTCCTGCGGGTCAGGTCGTTGGTTGCATACTCAGTCTTGTGGTCCTATGGATCGGCGTTGGGTCAACTGTAATGCGGTGGTATAGCCATAAGTAGCCTCCATGGTAACATAATAGTAGCATCTTGACATAGGCGTTGACTTCCTGGTGTCTTCCAAAGTGTGGGATCTTCATAACATTCAGCAGGGTGGACTACATGAGGTTCATCAACCACAACTGGGGATTATCTTTGAATTCTTCCCCTTAGTTCTAGTTAGGTACTTGTATGGGGAAAGCATACCATATATATTGAAGTCTCTGACGTTGAATTCACTGAACTTCAATGCTGTGATCTTATCCTGTTTTGCTCGAACTATGTGTATCCCCTTCAAGAGGTACACAGTAACTATGGTGTATTCAAAATCTCTTGGTACACTATCATGATTCACCATGCCAGCCAGAGGCGAGATATAATTGGGCAATATGGATGGAATCAACTTCACATTGGCTAGGTCGTCTCTTTGCTTGGTTCTCTTCTCTACTATTGGTCAAGATGGCCCCGATCCGTGAGTAGTTGACATAGAGGCTTGTAGTCCTCTCGTTGATGATTCTTGTACACCTATAGACATCAACATGAATATTTCAGTCATGAGGTCAATCAAAAATTCTTTGAAAACTCTCTCTGCAACTCTGAACTTGTCCGACATACATGATCGTGGTTGGAAATCTTTGGGTTCGAGGAGTAGCTTAGACACTGCAATAATATAGAGGGAAATAGTGCAATGATCACTGTGTAAAATCAATGAGTCTGTAGGCTCAGATTCATGGTTAGAAAAAGTGTAATCGGTGCATGGTGCGATGGGATAAATAGATAACATGGAAACGGATTGCTTGCAACGGTCAAGAAGCCTTCATTAACTTTGTTATGTCTGTTAGAGTGTGGTCCAAGGGTCTGGTGGAGAACCATAAATGCCTTTCTACTTGTTTGGGGGTTTTCCGAACAATTATATTGGTCCCAACGACTATATTTCTTCACCCTAGTGAAGTTCCATGTGACGTTGTTCTGTTATCCCGACGAAGCTCCAATTTTGCAAATTTTCCTTCTGCGAAGTTCCCTCTGGAACCTTTTGTAATGTGTCGATCTTAGATCTCTTCTTACTTATCTTTCTAGATTTCTTTTCAGTAAGATTCATCTTGGTATGCCTTTTTCCATTATGATTCTTATCTTCTTTTGGCATAGTTACTTCACGTTGTTGAGATTCTTTCCTAGGATTCGAGGTTGATACTTCTTCTTTATCTGGAATAGGTACTTCAATCTTCTGTGGGTCGTCTAGTGTTCTTGCAACTTCGACATCTAGGACTCTGGTGTTAAATAGCTTTGATCTGTTCTTTTGTTCTTCAATTAAGTGTGCAATCCTTCTAGTCATGAAATCTTTTAACTCTTGCTTCTTTTGTGCTAAAACTTCTTCTGCTTCTTGGCTTCTGGCCTGATTTATTTCAATGCAAGGTTTTCCTAGTAACATGGTAAATGGGGCGTTGTTCTCAATAAATTTAATAATCTCAAAATCCTCCTCTATCGAAGTTCCATTGGCATTCATAGATATCTGGGTGAGATTTCCACATAGGTTTATCAACTTTCCTCTAAATAGACCTATTCCTCCCAATGAAGGAGTCATAGCAAGCTTCCCTAAAAGTTTCCAAGTTCTTTCTGTCATGATATTCACCTGTGTTTCCTCATCTAGAACATAGTCAATGTTGAAGTCTCCTATTCTTTCTTGAAGGCATTCTTTTTCTTTGAATATCTCTGATAAGATGACATGTCAGTGGTCATTTAGGGTTTCTTTCATCTGTAGCAATACTTTCTCAGAGTCTTTCTGGGGTTCTTCCATTTATGGATCTACCTTAAGGTTTTCTTGTTTTGTGTTCATTCCTTCAAGCCTAGAAATCATTTTAGGGAAATCCAATACTTCATGGTCCATAGATTTGCAACAAAGACAGCTAAGTCTTCTCCCAGGGCATGCGTTAGCAAGATGTCCTGGTTTTTTGCAACTATAACAGGGGGTTAATCCTCTCTTTCCTTTAAATGATTCCCAGTTGTTTCTATATTGCGTGCTAGGGTCATAGTAGCTAACCTGCAAACATTTCTTTCTACGATCCTGCATCCACCGGTTAGTCCAAACATTCTTTCTATGCATAGGTATAACATATCTTTCACTATTCTTATCCGATCTACACATATCAACTTTCTTTCATATATTAGTGCCCTAGTTTTCAAGCTAGGACAAAATCTATCAAAGATACCTAGATCCATACTTTTGAAACAAAAATTTCCACTTATCTTACTTCTACAAAGCACAAATCTTTCAGATCTAGAACTTTTCACTATTCTTACCTTTATCAGAGAACAAAGATTGCAGATCTTACCTCTTTTCTTCAGATCTGACCTCTTTTCTTGGCATCGAGCTTCACAGGTCAAGTAGAATACTGTGCACTAGGTCAACAAATCTATGTATGAAGCTTTCACAGTTTTAGGATAAATATTTGCACGAAGATTCTTCTTCCTTAGTTCCTAGCAATCACAGTTTCAGGTCTCGACAATGGAACCGTTTGTTGGCACAACATAGACCTAGGGTTCAACGCTACAACAAAGCACTAACAAAACCATAACTACTGATCCTTTCGGCAGCACCTGCGAAGTAGATGAAGTCTCACCTGAGGTAGAGGCAGGGGTGGTTGCAGGACTCAGGTGTCTGCAACCTTAGCTGGGACACAAATCTATGATTTTAATACTTAACAAAGCACTTAGCACTGACAGTTCATCAATATTTAACCACTATATACTCCACAGATAAAACAGAGCATCACATCATTCATTCAAATATGATGTATCTAAGCACTTACCATAGAGACGTAGATTAGATCTAATAGATTCAGACACTATCACATTCAGATAAGTCATATCTAACATCCATATACATCATTAGCACAAAGAATAAATAGATCTATCTATCTATATCAAATCACTTAGCAAGTAAAGACATAAACACATCAACACATTGCACAGAGAAGAGAAACACAACATATACGTCGTACACCCCCACCCTGGGGCTATGTCCACCAACTCTTCTTCGTTATTATCTTTGTCAGGCATATTACAGGCACATAGCATCAAAATCCTACTCTGCAGAAGACAGGAGATCTGCATGCACTCCGCCAAGTCCTTCTTTTTCGAGCCAGGGAAAAGCACCAAGCCTTCTTACAATTACTTGCATGTATCTCTGCAAGTCTCACACAGTATGCACAAAGAAATTACAATCCTTCAATCACATAGATCTAGCACTTAGCCATTCGTAACTTCTCTCTCCTTACAATGCCTAGACATCTATTTATACTTTACAAAATAGGCCTAAACATGGGTAAACCCATGGGCCGACATTCCATACCCGTTACATAATCCCAAATTCCAAAAAGGACCGAAAAAGGGGTTGAGATCCCGCGATCTCTTCTTTGTCTTGCTCTCCTCCTTCAATACACTGTCGAAGTCCCAAAATAGGTCAAACTTGACCAAGGATCTCCCAAAAGTAAAGGGCCAACATCTCTCTATTTCTCATCATCCTCTGTATATTACAATGACATGAGTAAATTAAGCTATCCCGAGGATCGAGAGATCCTCAAGATTGCTTTTACTATTTATAGAGATTACAAAATAAACATTCAATCTCCATCTAAACCGATTTATGCTTGATTCCTTTGATCTTCAATAGCTTATGCATATTCATAATCTCTTTAATTGTCTTGAGATAACAACAATTGTCCATTTTCTGCATAAAATCACAACAATTCAAACCAAAATTCAGAATTTATCTAATATCACTCAATAACATTTCTAAAAGACTTTTTAATCATTTTCTTTCCTAATTACTTCTAATTAATAGAAAAGTCAATCAAGAATATATCATAAACCATGGTAATAAGGAGGATATTTGTACCTTTTTCTCAACTCAACATACCCCCCCATCTTACCTTTTTTCATGTCCTCATTCAAGCAAATATTTTACATGTAAAGCAGTGTTACTGAAAGAAGGAGAGGTCTTTTTCGTAGGCCCCCTGAACCCATTCTTACCTTTAAGATCTTCAAAATATGCTTCTTCCTCCTTTTTATGAATTTCATAATTACTTGATAAGCCTCTAGAGGATACCAAATAATGGGAGGACTGTACCTGCATTGAATCTAGGTAAGCCCTTCATCCAGGATCGTTCTGACATACCTCTCCAACCTGAAGGTGGTCGCATGAAAATTTCTGAAGCCAAATGGTTCCCTATTCTTGACTACATTTGAGGAGACATCCCATCTTAGTTTGGAAGCGGAAATGGATTCTTCTTTAATCTCTCTAAAATACTATAGACGTGAATGTACAACATGTCTGTGGATAGGAGATAAATATTCTACAACCTTCTCCCTCTTCATGAATGTTTTGTGTTACATAATGGTATCAAGGGCCTTAGGAGGTTCCAGGGATGAGGTTAACTCATGAATTAACCTCAAGGGAGATAGCGTACTTAGGATCACAGGCAGATCAAAGGTCGAGGCCTTTGACACTTAGAAACTCTTCCAAGTAAGGAGGATGTGTAAGCTTGGAGGAGAAGCGTCAGTGATCGTTGGATCCCATCCCGAATTCCCGATGACCGTTAGATCTCAATGGAGATAAGAGGAGCGCGCAGATATGGAGAATAGATCTCGGGCGTTAGATCCGAGCACAGGGTCCGACCACCGTTGGATCGAGGAGAACCTGCATGCTATTTAAAGTGCAAGGAGTAGAGGGCTCTGCAAAATATCGAGGAGGACGATCCATCTTCAGGCAGGACATGGACCTGGAGATCAACATTTCGTTGACTAGAGAGTCAAAGGAATGGGTTCCTAACCTCTCGAAATTGCGAAATGCTGAAATCACGAATTAACCACAACCATCAGATCAGTGTGGCTCACAAAATATCGAAAGAAGGAGGACCGTCCATCTTCAGGCAGGACACATGGACACAGATCAACATTTCGTTGACTAGAGAGTCAAAGGAATGGGGTTCCCTAACCTCTCGAAATTGCGAAATGTGAAATCACGAATTAACCACAGCCATCAGATCAAGATGTGATCTGCACCGTTGATCCAAGTCCATATCGGTGTTTTGAGGATCGAGTGTTGGAGATGTCAAAGAATATTAACCACACGAACCCTGAAATTACGATATGCAAAATCTCGACTTAATCTGAGCCGTCAGATCAAGGTTGAATCTGGACCGTTGATCCCAGTCAATTTTAGTGTTTTGAGGATCGAGTGTTGGAGATGTCAAAGAATATTGACCACAGGAATCCCGATATCGCGATATGCAAAATCGTGACTTAATCGCAATCGTCAGATCAAGATCATATCTGGACTATTGATCTAACTCCATATCGGGGTTTCACGAATCGCGACATGGAGAGGCAAAGAAAACAATGCAACAAGAGTGTTGAAATCCTGATATGCAAAATCATGATTTAATCATGACCGTTGAATCAAGATCAGATCTGGACCATCGAATCATAGGACATGTGGCAAGCGATCAAAATTTCGCTGACTTGGGGTCAACGGAGCATAGTGTTGAAATTCACGAAATGAGAAAGTGCGAAAATAACTTTAAGCATAAGCGTTTGGTCATGGCCATGGTCATATAGAGGAAGGAGATAGTGCAAAAAAGCTTTGTATCAAAGATTTGGAGATCGCGACATGAATTATCGAGACACTTGGGCACAGGAATGCCGAAATGCTGAAACCCGATTTAAAGGCAAGATTAATAAAGTTCATCCAATGATGCAGATAAACCTGAAGGATATCGGAGGGCTATTGATGTACGACACAGTGAAACTACCAGAAACCATTGATGGCGTCTACCAGAGAATTCGAAGAGACCTTTGTGTGATCTCCAGAGGAGATGAAGAGTCTCCAAGCTTCATCCAGTGAAGGAAGACTATTCTTAGAATGGATTGACAGATGGATGAGCGTTGAATCCTGTAG
>SNQJ01S0065788.1:49414-63742 GCA_010110895.2 Picea sitchensis | reverse complement strand
ATATTGTATTTGGAGCAGTAGCTCAATAGGAGGATGCCCCCTCGAAGAGGCAAGTGAACAGGAGAGGATCCCTTCCATAGTAGGATCCATTGTATGGTGTTGCCCTACCTCAAGAGTTTTGGTAATAGTATAGTGTGGTTTCTTCTATCTTTCTCTGTGGATCTATTGTGTATTCAGTATTTGTGGTGATTATATTTTTAGATCTATTTAGGTTCTTAACAACTACAACCACCTATCCTTTCCCCGTCCAACCACCCCGGCGTACAAGTAGAATGATGGAACCACTGTCACACTATCACTATGAGATATACTGCTGTAAACTTGTACCAATCAATCTATACCAATAACCCATTCCAGCATGTACCATACATAAACATGTACCTCAACATGTACCATAAACAAATGTGTCAACCATGCACCAAACCTGTACAAATAACCTGTCACAATAACATGTACAAACAACCTATAATCAACCTATACCATAAACAAGTGCATCAACCATGAACCAACCTGTACCTCAACCTATACCATCAACGATTACATCATTCATGTACCAAATATGTACCAATCATGCATCAAATACACATAAAATATGACTCATTAAGATGTACCAACATCATCAACTATACACCTCATGTATGGGCCAACTCATCAAGTACCTGTCTCAACCATGCACCCAACATGTACCTCAACCAAAATACTTCATCCGTTTCATCATCCAAATATTATTTGTAACTCTTTAATAGACCCAAAGTATATGATCACATACCTGCAAACCTTCCTTAACTTTACCAACAAGAGACTAGCATTTTCATCAAACTTTACTTTAGTCTCACATGACTAATTTTGGATTAGTCAACAACCCTAATTTGAAAAATATGTACCTTTAATGAACAACGATCTGAAAATAGTACACACTTTTAGTTAGTGTCTTTTATGCAATTCCTCCAGGTTTCACTACTTGGAACCTCTCAGAAAAGGAGTTATAGAAAAAATGGCATACCTTGTTTAATTCTGCCTTATTCTAGAAAGAACACTTGTAGAGAATTCCTCGAACATAATATTTGTTGTATGGATCTGAAAATGGTACAAAGAATAATAATGACAGTACTCTAACCAACACATTTTGTATTACTGAATTTGGATCTGTTATGAAGAAGTTATGATGTTTTTACCCGAAACACTTGTTTTAGACTAGTTTCAGGACTAGCCACAAACCCTATTTTCCACGGCATGTAACTCGAAAAATACAACAACCCACAAGCTGAAATTGTTATCACAACTACATGAATATGTTTCCTCAAAGGCCTCCCAATTTCATGATCTGAATCATTCTAGAAAAACAATTATTGTTAAAATGGTGAGATGACTTGTAAATAACATACCTTAGAAAGCATCATCAAAAGAATTTTTCATCCCGTGAATTTCAGCCTTCTTTACTTCACCTTCCCTCTGAAATTTGGCTTAGATATCCTTTCGTTACCTTAGTCACTTGTAGATATTCAATATTCTGAAGTGTGATTAAAATGAGAGAGCCGTGCCTCTTATTTATACTTTCATGTACCTTCCTCAAGGGGTTACCTTTTAACCATCTTAACCCACTTTCCTTATTTTAGGGTTAACCCACTTCTAACCACTTGTCCACTTAGTAACTTGTCCATTAAATTTATTATTTAAATAATTTCTTATGTATCCACTTTGACTTATAGTACAATCATCACTTCACTTTATTATTTACCTTCTAAAATCTCTTAAACCACTTTCTTTATTTTAGAGCTAACCCACTTCTAACCACTTGTCCACTTAGTAATTTCTCCATTAAATTTATTATTTAAATAATTTATTTTGTATCCAATTTGACTTATACTACACTCATCACTTCACTTTATTATTTAAATAACTTCTTCTTTGCAACCACTTTGACTGCTTTGACCTTTTGAGGCTTCTAGATGATTCATGAGGGTTCTCCAACTTCACATGGCCATAAATCTCTAACCATGAGGAGTTATGTGATGTCCTAGATACCACCGGAAATGACATGACATGTATTATCCATCTAGAATAGTCTTACATTAAAATATATCAAAACACATACCATTATACATCAAACAAACTTGGGTCCATTACCCAAACCTTTGTGCTACCAGAATTCACTACCAAAATTTCTTCAAGGGTTGACATCAATGAAAACCAACCCAAATAATCAACACCCCCTACTCTATACAAAATGGGTACCCCCTACCCTATACAAAATGGGTATCAAATACCCTATATAAAATGGGCTCTCAAGCTTATAAATACATAAACCCAACACTCATGGTGCCCTGAGAGATCCCCACTAGGTCCTCTATCAGCTAGCGGTGCCACACCAGCTGGGGGCCCTCCCAGTCCGGGGGAAAACCAACCAATCATCGCTACCCCCACTATAGTTGCTCGGTGGATCAGGATCCGCCACTCTGCCGATACACCAACACACTGCTCCCAAACCTCCTCATACTGGATGTGGGCCCACATGGACTCAGGAATGCTCTACAACACTCGCTCGAAATGGCGGCGCAAGTCCTCTACCATTTCCCTGGCCTATGACTACGGATCATGACAGGTCTAGCACCAACATCATCTCATCTCCGCTTCTTCCTTGCCCTCGGCTCCACTGGCGATGATCGCACTAGTCCTCGATGAGTCAACTCCCCGACCATCTCTGCCTCTCATCCTCGGGGCCCCACATCTACAAAATGACACCAACGATAGTTTCAGCATCCATATATACATATATAATCAAATTCAAGCTATAAAAATAACAAAACATAAATACAAAGACATACCTCAAACATCCCAGTCCTCCCTAGGAGGCAACATCATATTTGGGTCATGTTGGTAATCCATCCCAGCATATGGGTACCCCAGTATCATCTGTGGCATTTGTCTCCACACACATGCCATCATGGCTATGAAGTAATGGCCACCCTTTCCACCCCCATTTCGGGCTAGAACATGGGCCCACAACATCAGTTGCGACTTTTTTGGCCCTGCAAGTTCTAGCAGAATCCTAGGGCGCAATAGGGGCACCCTCTCTAGAAACCGGGCCACCAGAATAGACCCAAAGGAAAATTCACTGTAGTCAGATGTCTGACACTGGTTAACCTACCCCAACATTCTGGTGTGCAACATCAAACCCCAGGAAAAATGGTCCCCGTCAAGGACCCGCTCCACTATCCTCAACTGATCTCCAGTAATCCACTGAGTCCCCAAGGATCTGTAGATCCTCACTACCATGGCGATGATGCACTCTGTTAGGAGATCATCGTCGCCTCAATTCAAATGACTGAACCCGACATTGGGTTCAGCCCCAAGCAGTGGTCACGTTCCAAGTCACCCACCTTCTCATCCCCTGACAACTGGGGGTCAGTAGGAAGGGCCATCCCATAGAATGGGATCCTTGTCAAGAAGTAGACATCATTTACCGTCGTCGAGGATGATTTTAGGGGATAAATTTCATTCTTGGGTTAATTTTCCATGGTTTTTCCCAAAACATTATTCTCCATTTTAAAAATGATTCGCTCAAATTCTATAAGATACAATTATTTTACCTTAAAAATCGCCAAAATTTTATACAAACTATATAAAATCCTTATAAATTTGAATATTTTTACAAAAATATCCCCAAACATTTATAGTTGGCATATGAAGGATTAGTAAGATTCGCTAAGGTTTCTACATTTTAAAATAAATTTCCATCCTTAAAATCATCCCTATTGTCGATAATGTCAGTTGTTTTCCTCTCACGATGAAACACTGCAGATTAGTGCTCCACATGGCTATTAGATATTGAAGCAGGAAATCTTGCTAGCATATCAATGGGCAGTCGAAGAACTTGAGGAACCCGCAGGCTGCCAAGTGTCTCCCCACACCTGTATTCTCTCTCACATCCTCTCGAAGATAGTCCCAGTCCCGATCTCTCCAATGTATGAGCATCGTAGTCTCTGGAATATGTTGATCACTTGCATCCACACAGACACACTTGTTCTACCTTCATAATCCATAAAAAGCATCAAAAATCCAAAATTTTCAAACCCCTTAGCCTTGCCTCAAGTGCGCAGATTTCACCTATATAGGTGCACACATGTGCATGCCTATTCTTTTCACAATTGGGCACTCATGCACAACTTTCTGCGAAACATCCATACATCCAGTGTGCAACTACTACCCAAACAGGTGCGCACATGTGCTCACCTATTCTCTGGACAGTTGCGCATTGATGTGCAACTATCTGAGTAAAAATTGTTCATAGTGTGCAACTGTCAATTCAACGGGAGTTCATCTCATGCGTGCCTATATTTCCCTCCCCCATGCCCACATGCATGGTTGTGTAGATCACAACCACACACTATGCACGGGAAAAGGAATTATACCCATGCATATGCGCGCGGGTATTCCTCCTTTTCTCATGCACTGGTGGGCCCCTACCCAAAAACACCCATGTACGACCCTCCTTACACCCCCTAACTAAATTCTACCAATTTCATATTATGCGGGAGGATAGTACCACTAACCTGTCTCTCACTACTCCCATATCGGTCACCTCACACTCTCATAATCACCAAATCTCCTCAGAATTCTCTCATCAAATCAGTTACAGTGGAAGGTACAATTGAGGTGGCATTGTGGGCCCACCAACCATATATAGTCCCTTTTTCCAAACTTCCACACTCATTTACAGGAGCCCAGAGCCTTCATTTTATGATCCGTTCTTAGCCACGGGATCCTAATCCTGCCATCTACACATTCACATTTCTCAGGTTATCATCTGAACTTGTCCCTAGAGGAGAATTTTTGTCACATCACATTCAGGTATGCATGCTCATGTTCAAATTTTATCAAATAGTTGTCATATGTTCTTTATCATCAGATATTGTTCACGTTGGGTATTTGGTTTTCATGTGTGTAGGTACCTGTTCATCAAAGTGATGCAGTCCTTTCATGTATATGTTCGACACTGGTATGTAATTATTCACTCTGTAAATCAATTGCATCTCCCAGTCACACCCTATGAAATTTCACTTTAGGGTCCTTACATCCAGATTTGCAATACCTTCACCTCCACTGCATTTTGGTACTGTCACTCGGTAAAAATTCCCCCCACATGAGTTGTCCCATTTATAGTTCCCTTGGCCACTTGACACTCATGCTGATCTCACCCTCTAGGGATGGGAGTCCCGATAGTCTTATGCACTTCCAAGAATAAACCCCATACTTCTTCTCATCATATTTCTAGCCTTCCCAATGGACTCTCAACCCATATCATCCTGGTTCTATTTTGAGTGCACCCCTGTAGTATCATTAGCCCTTCATCTCATCCACCATCAGTTTTCCCATCTACAGATTGTCCTCCATTCATTTACTTCATACAGAAACTCACCCATGGGGGCCCCACCCTCCACCAGTTCTCTTTCACAATTTGTTCCCTCATAGGCCAAGCCATCTTTCACTGGGGCACCCATTTCTGTATATGTATACTCAACCCAAATTATTCTTTATTTATTTGGTAATTTCAAAAATCCTTTGTTTCCAGCATTTCCTTAGCTTTTTGTCATCACCCTTGATGTCCTTATTTTCCCGGAAAAGAAACCCATGTCTCCCTTGGTTGGGGAATCCACTCTCTTTTTTCATACTGACATTGTTCCAAACCCCAAGCATCCCAAGTCAATGTACCCATGATATTTGAGTTTAGCCACTTTGTTAGCCTCTGGCACATTTTAACCCAGTATCTAGTTGTCCCCTTGACACTAGATCTAGTTTTACGGTTGTTTCCATTCATCCTTCAAAAATTCCCCAACCAAGGGAAGTCTTGAATCTCACTACATCTTGACTTCGTTCATGTTCCCTGTCAGTACCTGATGTCATCTAAGTGGATTTCATGTATCCCTTTTCTTCTTGGAGTCACATCTCCCTTCTGTCGACATCAACACAGTTTCCCAAAGGGAGGCAATATCTTCACCCTGATTACCTTTACAATGAGGAGTCTCAGATGACACATAGAGAACCATCATTGCTCTTTGATTCCATTGACCCCCATAACATTTGACTTCAGAAAGGTATAATGTTACAGTGGGTCTTACTATGTGACTATTGTAGTTGTTTCATACCAGCCAAAGACCTCTGAATTCCATAGGCCATCAATTCCTATGAGTCATCGACACTTCTTACATGCATCCTTGACTCACTTCAGAGTATGTTAACCATTCATAATTGTCATTTGTTGTTATCAACTTACCCGGAGGGCACTGCAGTTATCTACATCAACATACATCTTCAGTTACAGTCTCACATTCTGGTTCCATGACACGAGCATGGGGCATGCCCACCTCATTTGTACACAGATTTTCTTTTTCTCCTTAGAGAAAGGTTTGGGTCCCATAGTTTTCCCTCTCCCTACGGCGGATCGCTCTTGTAGTTCCTCTCAACACTCTTCATTACAATGGCGCTCTCAGTAAAAGAAACATTTATGTATTTCGGCTATATGTATGCTCCTAACCTCACACATCAGGGGGCATCTATTATCACTGAAACATCGTACGCAAAATTGCACACAAATGGTTATAGAAACACAACAATGCCAACAAAAATTAGTTCACCTGCAACACTGAAATGCATTCAAAAAGAAAAAACTATACAATTGGGTCAAAAAATTGACATACACAAATTCACCAAAGGAAGTGTGCGCACAGTGTGCAGTGTGCATAGGCCAACAAATCCCTCAAAACGCACAATACGCCAAGTGCGCGACTGTGTATGAGAAGAGCCACAAACTTTTATGAATAACACATTTATGGATCTTTTCGGCTCCTCAACCACTTATGGACCACCTCCCAATAGAATTTTACCCACATATCTGAGGGAAATCCAAATGGGGGGTTGGTCAAGAACTAGAGGGTGCCCTAAAAGGCCCCTTGTTCATACGAAGAACCAATTACATTTCTCCTTGAAGAAATGATATAAATAAGAGCCATGGGTGCATTAAGAAACCAAGATCTTCATAGTATTGTCATGATGTAATAATTATCCCTTGAGAATCCTATTTTATCTTTGGAGCCTTCAAGCATCATTGCAATAGGCTATTCCACTCACATCTTGAAGGAATAGGCATTGTTGTTCTTCACTATTTTCCATTTTCTTCCATTGTATGAAGATCTCTCCATTAGGGAACTCAAGAGCCCTCCCATGGAGGAAGAGAGGACTCGTAAGTCCTTATTTTTCTCTAGGGTGTTTTTCCTACTAATCTATTGATCCATTGGTAGCATTATGTTGGTCATTGGTATTTTTTATGGTTCTAAGCTTTTCATGCTTTCAAAAAATTTATTTCTTAGTTGTTTTATTTTTATTTCTTTGTTTATACATGTGTTTGGATTGTTTAACCCACTAACAAACTTTTGTCTTGTATAGTAGGCTTATCTAGACATGGAAGTGTTGTTGTTTTGCTCACCCAAGTAACAAAACCAACACAACAGGTACCTTGGCTCCCATTGTCATTAATGGTGGAAAGCCTCTCATTGGTTAAAAACAGTCATCAGTGGTAGGTAACCCAATGAGATATTTCCACATTTGAATTCAGAAAAATTAATTCATGTGGACAGTTCTATATCAATAGGGGGTGAAGATGAAGATTTCCATCATTTTGCAGCAACATTGTAAAATTTATAGAAAAAATGAAGCTTGGATTTCCTGTCATTTTGGTTTAGTTTATGATTTTCAGAATAAGAGAAGGAGCTCTCTGATTTTATAGAATAATTCCTACTCATCATTTGTTCCACCAGTCTTGCATACATACAGTTCATCTTGCACAATTCCTCTTTCAGATCAGATTCATCCTTATTCAGTTTCAACTCTGAAATGCACAACAGTTTGGCCTACATCAACATCAATATAAATCATTCCATCCATGTCAATCAAATATTTCACGAAGGTAAAAATTGAGGTAAAACAAGAATGATTTATTTATTTATTAAATATTTAGGAGAATGTCATGAAAAGTCACTAAGCATAATTTCATTCACTTATGTTTTCAAACCATTATTTCATTTTCCATATGTTCATATTCTCATATTTTCCATTTGTCATACCATATTTTCCATTTTTTTAGGATAGAAAATTCCTTTAGTTTGGGGGAAGGAATATTGTCCATGCCATCATGACCATGCCATATTTTTACATCCATTCCCATCCTTTCCCATTTGATTCTAACACCTCACCATTCCACTTCATGCACACCCAAGTCAAGTCTGTTCTAACATGTCCTACATCTAGTCATGAAAAAATGCTTCGTTGCTGCCACACAAGAACCAACAGTGGGAAGAGAAGATGTGTTGTTGTTGCTCCACAAGAACCAACAAGAACCCAAGAGTGTTGGTAGCCAATACAATTTTTTCTGTTGCCCTATAAACTGCCTACACCTATGTCTCTTGAACTTCAAATTTCTGTCACGTTTTGCAAATAGACAATATTTTCATTTCATGCGACACTTGCAAATTTGTATCCATTTAGTTTTCATGACTGTAAGCGTGAAAACTCCTCCATCGTTATTTGAACTGTCATGATCTTCTCATTGATTTTCTGAAAGGCACTTACCTTTGGTTTGTTATTAAGTGGCTAGAATGATTTTTCGAACTATGTCCCTTTGCCTATTCTTACTTTGATTGTGCAACTTGATTGATAAGGCACTGAGCATGTAAATTTATGGGTTATATTTGATTCTATAGGGGTCATGGTTGATTTTGGTTTTTATATAATGTGATCCTTGTTATTATAAGCTCTTGGCTTATCGATTTTATGAAATCATTGGTCACAATGTTTATAAATGTTTGATTACACATTATGCAATGGCGCGTTGGTTAAACATTTGGGTTTTTGATTTAATGTTGAACATTCATACAATAGATTGGCGCATTGGTATATCATCCACTGTTTAATCCTTGGGTTGGCCGATTAATATGGTTTGAACGATGTCATGATTGATTGAATAGCGTTGTACTTTGTCATTACTGCTATGCATGGTGGTGGATAATCCCACCACCCTCGCACGCGCACATTAACTTGCTTCCCCTTTCATCGTTCGTAGCTGTTAGCCCAAACGATTTTGCTCCTGTGTGTTGTTGTGTTTAATCCGAACCCTACCATGCGCCTGCACCATGGCTCCGGTCGTAAGGGCTGAACCCAATGGTAGCCAGGCGTTGTTGATGTTCGACAGTGCTTACAGATACCTTGAGGAATTTGGATGGCTCCAGTTCATACAAAAGTTTGATGGCTTTAACCCTTGCGTGGCTCAACAATTTGCATTAACCTTTGATGGCTGCCGAGCCAAGGTTGGGGATGTGCAATTGGAAATTGACGAGCAATTTCTTAGCTTAGCTACCGGTCTTCTTACCACTGGACAGAGATGGTCAAAAAATTGCAAAGTGGAAGATGTCCCGTGGACATTGCTCTTCCAGTCACGAGGGGTGAGCTCCCGTGACAAAGGTTTGCCCGCAAGTATGCTCAAGCAACGATGGCAGGACTTGCTGATGATAACCAAGCAGTTTATCACCTGCGAGGGTTGGTATGGTTTTGTTTTCTTATACCATCTTCGGTTACTTATGGTTTTCATGGGCTATGAGCTTAATATGCCTTATTACTTGCATAGGAGTCTATTTAAAATGTCTAAAAGATACAATCGGAATCAGGCCGATAGCAGCCTATTTCACTTTGGGTTGATTAAAATGATTGTTGTTTGTCATTTGGGGTTACACCGAGACTGTTGGAATGATTTTCTTACTCGTAATAATTTTGAAGATTCAAACCCACCACAGGTTGACAAACTTGTGGTGAGTGAGAGCAAGTCTGCACCTCCAGTACCTTACAGTGCTCTGTTAGCTAAACCCTTACCCGAATCACCTATCGACCTACCCCAGTCTGTGACCAAGGATATCGAAACTGTTAAACCCGTGGCTAAAAGGCCTAAAGCCAAACCTACTGCGAATTCCAAAGGAAAAAAGAATGCCCGATTAATCTCTCGCATGGCGAGAAACAAACCGAAACCTCCTGTCAACCTTGACCCTATCATGGTGAGTGAAGATTCTGACTCGGAGGTGGAACGTTACCTGGCAAGTGAGTATCCCTATTCAGAAGGTCTGTGTGACAAACCCGAATATGATTTTGTGAAAAACCTACCACCTTGCTTGCAAAATGACCCTAATTATCCAGGCATTAAACTGCCTTGTGAAACCCTCGGTGACTCGTCTAAACCCCCTCCTTCTCTATCTCAACCGGCTGCTCCACCATGTGATCAGTGTGGCTCGTGGTTAGAAAGGTATTACCTTGATGTGCCAATTCTACAGTCCAGAATTCATGCTCTAGAGGATCAAGTTGCAAGGCTCACCAGTCAAAAGGCTAAATTTCAATCCACTGATAAGAAACAGAGGACAACAGGTTCTATTTTGTTTAAGAATGTGGAGTCGGCAACAACGGTCATCAATTCAAAATTGGCATAGCTCGAGCAACCTCACTGGTATGACTATCACCTGTTTATATGACAAACTCGTAGCTCTGTTTACAACGTGGATTCGCTTTGACACATAAGCATGCACTATATGCATAATTTTGTTTCCCGGTTTAGTTTTGATTGAATTTTCTCCGATCCGATTGATCGTGTTATAGATTTGATTGTTTTAATTTGGTTTGAATTGAATATTCTGTTGCTTATTGAAGTTGTTAATATCTTTTCTAAACACAGGTTGTTTCTGGTATTTCAATTTTGAACACAGTCAATGTCTCGATTCGAATTGGCTATATTCTATACGATTTGGTTGGCAATAATGGTTAATTGTTATGATTTTATATTCCATGTCATTTTCGACCAATTCGAATACCATTCAATATGTTTCTGTTAATATGTAACCAAAACTGCGAATAGATACGAATCATGACTGTTATACCCAACCAATCGATTCGCATTGTTTTGTTTGACCGTGTTATCAGTTCGATTCATATTGCAACAAATATATTGTTTAAATTTGATTTGGGGAACGAAAGTGATTACGCCCAGGATTANCAATGGCGCGTTGGTTAAACATTTGGGTTTTTGATTTAATGTTGAACATTCATGGTTTCAAACAATAGATTGGCGCATTGGTATATCATCCACCGTTTAATCCTTGGGTTGGCCGATTAATATGGTTTGAACGATGTCATGATCGATTGAACAGCGTTGTACTTTGTCATTACTGCTATGCATGGTGGTGGATAATCCCACCACCCTCGCACGCGCACATTAACTTGCTTCCCCTTTCATCGTTCGTAGCTGTTAGTCCAAACGATTTTGCTTTTGTGTGTTGTTGTGTTTAATCCGAACCCTACCACGCGCCCGCACCATGGCTCCAGTCGTAAGGGTTGAACCCAATGGTAGCCAGGCGTTGTTGATGTTTGACAGTGCTTACAGTGACCTTGAGGAATTTGGATGGCTCCCGTTCATACGAAAGTTTGATGGCTTTAACCCTTGCGTGGCTCGGCAATTCGCGTTAACTTTTGATGGCTACCGAGCCAAGGTTGGGGATGTGCAATTGGAAATTGACGAGAAATTTCTCAGCTTAGCTACCGGTCTGCCTACCACTGGACAGAGATGGTCAAAAAATTGCAAAGTGGAAGATGTCCCATGGACACTGCTCTTCCAGTCGCGAAGGGTGAGCTCCTGTGACAAAGGTTTGCCCGTGAATATGCTCAAGCAACGTTGGCACGACCTACTGATGATAACCAAGCAGTTTATCACCTGCGAGGGTCGGTATGGTTTTGTTTTCTTATACCATCTCCGGTTACTTATGGTTTTCATGGGCTATGAGCTTAATATGCCTTATTACTTGCATAGGAGCCTGTTTAAAATGTCTAAAAGATACAAACGGAATCAGGCCGATAGCAGCCTTTTTCACTTTGGGTTGATTAAAATGATTATTGTTTGTCATTTAGGGTTACACCGAGACTGTTGGAATGATTTTCTCACTCATAATAATTTTGAAGACTCAAACCCACCACAGGTTGACAAACCTGTGGTGAGTGAGGGCAAGTCTGCACCCCCGATACCTTACAGTGCTCTGTTACCTAAACCCTTACCCGACTCACCTATCGACCTACCCCAGTCTGTGACCAAGGATGTCGAAACTGTTAAACCTGTGGCTAAAAGGCCTAAAGCCAAACCTACTGCGAATTCCAAAGGAAAAAAGAATGCCCAACTAATCTCTCGCATGGCAAGAAACAAACCGAAAATTCCTGTCAACCCTGACCCTATCATGGTGAGTGAAGATTCTGACTCAGAGGTGGAACGTTACCTGGCAAGTGAGTATCCCTATTCGGAAGGTCTATGTGACAAACACGCATAATATTTTGTGAAAAACCTACCACCTTGCTTGCAAAACGACCCTAATTATCCAGGCATTAAACTGCCTTGTGAACCCCCGGTGACTCGTCAAAACCCCCTCCTGCTCTATTTCAACCGGCTGCTCCACCATGTGATCAGTGTGGCTCGTGGTTAGAAAGGTATTACCTTGATGTGCCAATGCTACAATCCAGAATTCATGCTCTGGAGGATCAAGTTGCAAGGCTCACCAGTCAAAAGGCTAAATTGCAATCCACTGATAAGAAACAGCGAACAACAGGTTCTATTTTGTTTAAGAATGTGGAGTCGGCTACAGCGGTCGTCAATTCAAAATTGGCATAGCTCGAGCAGCCTCACTGGTATGACTATCACCTCTTTATATGACAAACTCATAGCTCTGTTTACAGCGTGAATTTGCTTTGACACATAAGCATGCACTATATGCATAGTTTTGTTTTGATTAGTCAAATTCCGTTTATCGTTTTAATTTTGATTGGATTTAGCTTTGATTCGATTGATCGTGCTATGGATTTGATTGTTTTAATTTGGTTTGAATTGAATACTCTGTTGCTTATTGAAGTTGTTAATATCTTTTCTAAACACAGGCTGTTTCTGGTATTTCAATTTTGAACACAGTCAATGTCTCGATTCGAATTGGTTATATTCTATACGATATGGTAGGCAATAATCGTTAACTGTTATGATTTTATATTCCATGTCATTTTCAACCAATTCGAATACCATTCAATATGTTTCTGTTAATATGTAACCAAATTGCGAATAAATATGAATCATAACTGTTATACCCAAACAATCGATTTGCATTGTTTTATTTGACCATGTTATCAGCTCGATTCATATTGCAACAAATATATTGTTTAAATTTGATTTGGGGAACGAAAGTGATTACGCCCAGGATTACGATTTGTTTCTATATTTGAATCAGTCACAATTTGTTTCGATTGTTGCCCAGTTTACGATTATCACCTCTGTCGATTTGATGATGGTTGTGATTACTATTTTTGGTCATGTCTGTTGACTGTGTAATGCTCAGCGATCTAAGTCTATGGAAAAGTTTGGTTGATGTTGTTATGAATGTTTTATTTGACTATAATCGTAACAGTCTTTCCATATTGATATTTGATTGAAACAACATGAATCTTATGCACATTGTTACAGCCATAACAAATCAATTATGATGGTGTTCGATTATGATTGTGTTGGATTACATCGTATCTTATACTATATGATTCATTATTAATTTCATTTGGATATGAAACAGTCTTGTTATTGTTTGACCCGGTTTTATAGCAATTGAAAAACAGAGTATTCTTAGTCCTGTTTCGATTCAATCCCTTTTGATTTTGTTTAATTTAAACGATAAACTCATTTGAACCATTATTCAATTTTAATGTTTATTAAAAGAAAATTAAATTGGATTATTTTAAAAAGATTTCATTTGATTTCTATCTGGTCCTGTATGCTATTTTAGACTAGCTACAGAATCAGATGATTTTCTAGCTGAGTCTGTAAGATCAGATTTTTATTGTTTTGTTGATGAAATATCTTTCTAATTGGTTATTTTGGGTCTATTGCAGATCAATTGGAAATTGCAGGGGCTTTGATGAGCAGTTAGGGGATATTTCAAAGATTTCACTTGCATTTTGATTTCCTAGTTTAGTTGATTTTGGGATATTTCCCAGATTATGTAAAACATTTTGATATTATCCACAGGGAGGTTTTACCCTGTGGAGAAACTTATATATACTTATGATTTTTGTAATAATTTTCATCCTCATTCGTGGGAGAACAAGGATATGGAGTTTTAATACAGACTGAAGCAGAATTTGGTGTTTTGTCACAGCTTTAGCTTCTCATTATATCAACATTTTGTTTCATGTTGTGTATATCAATTTGTATCTGGTTAACGA
>SNQJ01S0065788.1:23778-40345 GCA_010110895.2 Picea sitchensis | reverse complement strand
AAAGACCTAGAAATGCCCTAATTAGCCTCTTTTCACACTACAAACTGGTTGAACAATAGCTCAAAGGAATGCTATAAAAAGGCCATGGATACACTTCATTTTTGAAGGAATTCAAAGAAAAGTTATGCTGCCATTATTCTCTTAAGGACTCCATCCTTGCCAAGAGTATATTTTCACCATTGCATTGAGCAATCCATCTCACCCCTTGAGTGGATTAGCAAAGAGTTCTTTTATCATTTTCCATTTTTATTTGTTGTAAGAAGAGCTTGCTTGTCGGGGTCCAAGAGCCCTCCCTTGGAGGAAGAAGGGAATCATAGTCCCCTTGCTTCTTGGTGTATTCTTTCACTAATATCATCCTTATCATTGGTGACATGGGTCTCATTGTTCTTTTTGTCTCTATGTCCCTATGCTCATGAATTTAGTTGTTATTGCATTTCTTAGTTTAATTCTTAGTTGTTGTTTTCTATTTCTTTCCCTAACTCTTTTCCTTGCAGCTGTCCTGCTCAACATACCCAACTGAGCTTGCAAGCACCTCTATTTTTCTCACTAAGGTGATGAAAGAGATGCAACAGCCATGATAGAGGACTCTGACTTAGCTCTCCTGTAGTAAAAATGTGGATACATACAAAAATTAGCCTGATGAGAAAAACTTCTTTGCTCAAGATAGAAATGAAATTTGAAACAATGAGAGAAAGAACTCTATATCTCGACCATTTAAAACCCCGACATCCTTATGAATAGAACGGTCAAATCATTTTTAGAGAAAGATTTAGCAATAAAAACAATATCTTTACCTGTCACTTCACCACATTTCAAATAAATGCCATAAATTTTGACGGGTCGTGACACAAGTTAGCACAAAAAACATTTAAATTTACCCCGTAGACGGTGCGTGTTAATATTTGTATTAATGCACTAATTAATCTGGCTTAGCTTCTTTAATTAGGTTTTCTTTAAACTTTAATCACCCTTTCGGTGTTCACTGTATCGGGAGATTTCACTCCTACCCTTCGATCCCCTAAAACCTGAGATCACGATGACGTTATCTAGTTAAGAAAAAACGTAATACGGATTAAGTATTTAATTAATCAATGTTTAATTAATATCGTGACTTCGCAGCTCAGGGCTACGAAGGTAAAGTTTCTTGGAAGAGTGAATGCCGAGTCGCGAAACCTCGATAGTGTTTAACTATGGTTTAAAATGACTTACCCTTGACACTAACCCGGGTAACTTTTGAAACTATCTCACGACTTCAGCTATCGGAGTTATGATGGTAAGGTTTTTGGGGAGATCGATTGTCGAGACGCGAAACCCCGACAACACTTAACTAAGGTTTAAGGAACTTTACTCTCGGTGCTAACCTGGGTAAGCTTTCAAGGTTGTTTCGCGACTTCGTGCATTGGGGCTTGGAAACCATCTGAATTGTAACTCCCGAAGCGTGATAGCCCGAGGTATATAAAAGTGAAAATCTTGCCTAATGATTAATAGGTAGTGACTTAGGAGTATAATGGCCATCGTTACTTCACATGTCGGGTTAAACTTATGATTTGTAGAATTATATTTCAATCACTTATAAAAGGTGGCTCCAACATAGGCTCCAACTAGGGATCCCGTCTTCCTATGAGACGAGAAGAACAATAGACCACATGGCTGTATTGGGTAAATGGAGTCATTGGTTTTATTTCTGTGAAACTAGCTTAAGGAAAGGGATACAGAGGGAAGAAGAGATTTCATCTTTTACTTCTGAAAATCTTTTCAAAACTCAAAAGTGTTTCAAACTCAGCTATAGCCCCTTTCATGACCTTCTCCTTCTCGTTACTGAATTCAGGTCTGCCTCAAGATAATCAAAACAATCCTAGGAAATCCAATAGATCTTGTGGCTTTTGGCTTGCATCAAACGAAGTAGATTACATGTTTTTCATCGGGGAACCCTATCTGAACTTGGGATGCAGATCCGGTTTAAAAAAAAATGGTTTCCAGAGTAGAGAGAGATTCATGTATGACAACCTTACAGATATCTCAGATATTGCTTCACTGCTATTGAGCCTGTTCAGTACCCCGGTGAAGTTATCTGGCCCTTTTTACTGAATTTCCTTTCACCACTTCAAAATATAGCATTTAAATGCTGAGACGAGGGCAATCATTTCTGAATTTCCTTTCATCGTGTCTTTGGACTAGATGGGGGCAATAAAATATGAATTTCCTTTCACCATCTGTCTTATAATTTACTTTTTAGAGCACAAAGTGGGGGCAATCAGTTTGCATGAGGGATGATATCTGTGTAATATTTGTAGTGGAGGTCTGTCAACTTGCTTTGGTTACTTGGTACCAACCTTCCCTTAACTTTCAAAACACCTTAGCCTGTAGGGAAAATGGGAAAGATTACTTCCAGGGGCCTTCCTTCGAGCAAGCCTCAATCCTTCGAAAACTGTTAAAAAACCTAGAAGAGTCAGGATCAGCCTATGCATAACTTTGTTTAGTAAGAGACTGAGTGGTTGTGAAGACTGGCTTACTTTCTGAAATCTGCTTTACAACTTCCAAAGATAAAACACAATCTCTTCTCCTTATGTATGGAACTCGGAAAGAATCTTGGGTTTTTAAGAAGGTAAGTCCGAGGACAGAAAAAAGGGTGACGGAGAGAAATCTGGGATTCGAAACACAGGGATTATGGATTAAAACCGACTTTTGGGACCCTTTTCGGGAGACACTTTACTTTCTCTTCTTATTTTAATTACCTCCTATCTTTGTCTAGGTGAAACTCTTAGGACCCAGAGTAAAGAGTCGTTCTTTTAATCACCAGTCAAGTGAAAAGATTATATTTATGAGATCATTACGGCGCTTTGGAGACCTTCGTTTAAAAAATAAAATTCTCAGGAATTCGTACCTTTGCCTTACCATTTAAAAATAACAGAAAACCTTTTCTATCACCTATTTTCGACGAATTTATTCTTCGATATATGACTTTCTGTTTACTCCTTTCGCTCGTTTGGCCTGCAAGCTGGAATCCTGCAAACACGAAGAGTATCAAGGATTTTTTTTTTTTTAGCGCTGAATGCATTGAAAATTTCGCATCTCTACTTCTACAAAAATCACTGACCTAATTAATTAGTGGTGAAAGTAAACTTACCAAAGAGAAATTATGAAATAGAAAGAAAACACAAACCGGCATATACAATGGAAATTTTTTGGGAACCAATTATTGCATATAGTGTTTGAAATAACGCCCGTTGACATGGGTGTTGAAGATTTTACCGTTCAGATTTTCTAATAGAAACGAATTTTTTCCTTCGGGAGCTACGACTTTGAACGGTCTGTACCAGATATATTCAAATTTACTGTGTTTTTCTGAGTCTTCCTTCCTAGCATCCCATTTCAAGACAAAATCGCCGAGGATAAACTCTCTGCCTTTTGCCTTACGGTCAAATAACGTTTTCATGTCGTCTTGGTATTTCTGTAACCTTTCATCTACTTCAACCTTGTGCTGTTAGACCTCAATCAACTGGTTTATCCTTCTTGTGACATGATTTGGTTCTTCTTTCTCATCTTGACAAAGTTTCATTACGAGAAGCGCCATATTTATGGGTAATAACACATCGGTCCCATACACCATTTGGAAAGGAGAAGTGTCGATAGATTTTTTCGTGCCTATCCGATTCGTCCATAAAGCGTATTTCAAATGCACATGCCAAGATTTTTTGTTCTCTTTCAACACTTTCTTAATTACATTGATCAAACTCTTGTTTGAAGACTCGGCTAGTCCATTTCCTTGGGGGTAATATGTCGTGGAATGACCGAGCACGATATTGTATTTTTGGCAAAAACTGATCATAGCCATAGATTTAAAAGCATGGGCATTATCTGTGACTATCTTTTGGGGGCAACCGAATCTAGACAAAATGTTTTCTTCTAGGAAATCTATTACCACCGAATTCATTGCCGCTATGGTTGGAATAGATTCCACCCATTTAGTGAAGTAATCTGTGGCAGTCAGGATCCATTTGTGTTGAGCGCTAGAATGGGGGTTAATTTCGCCTATAAAATCTAGTCCCCATTGCTGAAAAGGGGCTTCTGTTTTGACTGGAACCAATGATAGCGTTGGGAGTTTATGCTTGCCTGTGAACAATTGGTAAGGGTTACAGGTTCTGAATTTGGCATTGATGTCTGAGAAAAGTTTTGGCCAATAATATCCTACCCTTAGGATATTATAAGATGTCGCCCTCCAAGCATGATGTCCCCCGCACACTCCTTCATGAAATTCGCTTATGAACTTCTCTGTTTCTGATTCAACCAAACAAACCAACATGAAGCCAAGTGGGTCCTTCCAATATAATTGACTTTCGGATATACAGTGCTTGACCGCATGCAGTTTTAGTGTCTTGGCTTTGGATGGGGATAAATCACTCAGGCATTTCAAGGTCAGCAGGTAGGACACTATGTTTTTGTACCAATCAAATGAGACAAACTTCTCTTCAATTCTGATTGAATTTGTTTTCTCATCGAGCTCGTTCATGTCCACACACTCTTCACATCCCTGTAGGCTATTTATTCCGAGGGCTCAGAAATTTGATTCAGCTAAGAGTTTAGCCAAACCTTGTCCCTTTACTAGTCTCGTTGGTTTTATCTCTAGGTCAAATTCTTGAATTTTGGCAAGCCATCATCCCCTTTTGCCATCACTGTCAGACTGAATCAAAATGTCTTTTACATAGCTGGTGGGTACGTACACAATTACATTGGAATGCAACACGTAGGTTCTGAAATACTTTAATTCCTTCACCATAGCATATGCTAGTTTTCCCATTATATCGTATATGAGTTCAGCGTCTCTGAGACTTTTGTGAAAAAAGGCTATCGGTTGCTTGAAACCTTCTTCATTTTTCTGGAGGAGTACCATGGAAAGTGTGTGTTCAGAGGCGAACAAGAAAATAAGAAAATCCTTTAGATAATCAGGGCTTGCCAGTACAGGTGCCTCGCTTATAACCTTCTTGATGCGTGCAATCGATGCTTTGGCTTCTGCTATCCATTTCACTTCACTGTTTTTCTTCAACATATCTGTGATCAATTTCACGATTTCAACAAAGTTTGGGATAAATCTCCTCAAAAAAATTATTTTTCTTAAGAATGACTGAATCTCTTTTACATTCCCAGGGATATTTATTGTGTCTATAGCTTCAAACCTCTTAGGATCAATTTTAATTCCCTCTCGAGACACAATATGGCCCAAGAGTTTACCTTCTTGCATGGCAAAGTGAGACTTTTTGGGGTTTAAAGATAGACCAAACCTGCGACATTTCTCAAACGTCCGCTTGAGATGCATCAGATGATCTTCATCAGATTTAGAAAAAACGGTTAAATCATCAAGATAAATAACCACAAATTAGTCCCTTTCGCCGATGAAAGCGATATCCATAGCACGTTGGAAATTAGCACCTGCATTCATTAAACCAAAAGGCATCTTGTCATACATAAAAGTACCCCAAGGGGTGGTGAAGGCTGTTTTTTCTTTATCGTGTTCGTTGACGGTGATTTGATTGTACCCAAAAAACCTATCGATCATCGACATCCTATTTGCCCCAACCACCTTTTCTTAAACGAGATCCATTTTGGGTAGAGGGTAGTTATCTTTGAGGGAGGACTTATTTAGATTTCTAAAATCAACACACAGTCTAATCTCCCCACTCTTCTTTCTAACCGGGACCAGATTTGTTCCCCAATCAGAGTATCTCAATGGTACGATTATTTTTGCGTTCAATAGCTTTTTAACTTCCCTTTCGACCATGGGCAATAAGATAGGGTTGATTTGTCTAAGTTTTTGTCTAAAGGGTTTGACACCAAGCTTCAGGGGTATCTTGTGTTCTATCACAGTGGTTTCGTAGGTTCTCAGTTCTTTGTAAGACCAAGTGAATACGTATTTATACTACCCGAGTAAGTCTTTATACTTGCATTTTACCTCAGGAGGAAGGTACTTTGATATTTTTACCATCCTAGGATCCTCTTTGGTCCCTACGTCATAGTCTTCAACCTCTTCTGGTTGGGGTTGCAGAGTGGATTTTAGGGGCATATCATTCTGATTGAATAGTCTCTTCAGGGGGATTAGTCCCTTCAAAATTTGATTGTTCTTTAAAACCAACATGCGATGGTTAGAAATTTTTTCTCGGAAATTCTAAGGCTCCTCTCCCTCTTGCATAATCTAGGTATGATCATTTTACTCCTCCTAGTCAGTGTGGGTTTCGGAGAAATCACTCAGCATTTCCAGGAACTTTCTGATCTGTTCGTCATCCTCGAAAACCTACCAGTGTTGTATGTTGTTTGGTATTAATGGTCCGTGACTTACCTCTATGTGGTACTTTAATTTGAAAGCGGTGGGGGGTACGAAAGTTGAAGCTGCTTTGGCCAGTGAATTGGCTTGCTCGCTTTGAGCCCGTGGGATGAAATAAACCTTTACCGATAAAAAGAAATTTTCCATAAGATCCCAGGCGCAATTTCTGTAACATCTCAATCTTGGGTGTTTGGCCTGGTATTGCTGATTTATCTATTTCACTATCAACTCTGCATCTCCGTAAACTTCCAGGTTCTTTATGTTCAACTTCCTGGCAGCTTCCAACCCTAAACTAATGCTTCATACTCACATACGTTATTGGTGTAGTCTATATCCCACTGAAGCCTGTAAGAGAAAGGGATAAAAAAATTGTTTTCAGGTGCCACAAAATGTACTCTTGCACCTGCTGCTTCACATGACAGGGCATCGTCAAAAAACATTTTCCAAATCCCAGTGCTATGCATATTTTCGTATGTCTTTCTTGATTCATTATTTTCTAAGTAATTCTCTTCTGCACAACTATTTACATCATCATCAAAAGATAGAATACAATTTCCTAGATCTTGATCGGCAATATAAACAGGATAATTTTTAGGATTCTGAGGGTCGCTCACTATGTAGGCTAGCCTCGTTTCCCTGTATAGCCGAGTAAGTTGTCCACCAAACACAGGAATCGTGGCGTAGGTCATGTCTAGTTGAAGAGACCCACGAAGTTTGGCTCCCCATGACCTAGATAGCAATAATCCATACTTCGGGGGCATATCGGCAATAACTACATCCATCAAGACGCTTTTCACTGGGACCTGTGCAAGAGTGACTACTAAATCTTTTATCATACCCATGCACTTAACTCTTTTTGAATCGAAAGAGTAGATATCTCCATAAGGCCTAGTGATCTCGAGGCCTAGTCAAATAATATAAATGGTCTTTCCTTTCACCCCATTGTCTAAGAAAAGAGTCTTCTAAGGCATCATAGGATAATATCGAACCTGCGGGTAGACTTCAAAACCAGGTTCGTACCTGTCCTTCGAAAGTTTGAATGAACAATCTCGAATATACGTCTTCGTATTCGAGACCTAGGATATCTGCAAATTGGTCAAAGAAATTTATATGCTCAGTCGCGATCAAGTCCCCTTCCCCTGTAAATTTGGGTAAGTTTTTCATGTAGTTTTTAGGAAGGTCGTGAAGAGGGACAGGCATGACTAGAGGCACATTTATTGTAGCCACTTTAGCGAAAACTCTGGGAGGAACGGGCGGCCCTTGGCCCCCCACTCCTCCTCCTAGAGCCCCTCCACCTCCTCCTCCTAAAAACCCTCCCCCTCCCCCTCCGCGGCCGCCATCGGTACTACTGGATAGGAAAACAGTGCATTATAAAGAGGGTTCTGGAACACTGAAAGTGAATCTTTAGCTTCTTCGAGAGACGAAAAAACTGAAGATGGGTGATAAGGGATACAAGGACTTAGTTCTTTAGATCTACAAGAGATATAATTGGGGGAACCCGCGGGTGTGGAGTCTGAGTATATGGTATACTCCTCGAGACTCGGTGAGGTCTTGAAATCTAACTGAAGGGTCGGCGGGATATCGATCGTTGATAAATTCACTGCAGGATTTTTACCTTTGTGTACGCCAGAGGTTGTCAGAGGTATTTCACTTTTAACCTCAGAGAGAAGTAAGGTTGGATTGATGGTTTTGGGAGGGGGACTGTGCGAAGTTGAAGGTTCAAAAGAACTCTTGGTCTTGGGTTGTGGGTACTTAAGCTGGTAGACTGCAGTAGTTGGCTTAAGGGAACCTCTTGTTTTCAGTATTTTTTCGGGATCGAAAACGGGCATGGTCTGTTTACCATCCGAGTTTTGTCTAGTGTTCCTTCGACCGGATGCTAGATTATTTAAACGTGGAGTCGCCAAGTGAAAGATAATAAAATCATTTAGAAGGTGTTCACTCTTTGTTCACTATCAAAGGGCGAAACTTGCAAAAATGTCATTCTTCCCAGGGAAAAGGTTTCATAACTTCATCCCCGACAACGACACCAGAAATATGTTGTTCCAGAGTTTGTACTTATGGCTTAGACAGTACAGTGTCTAGGCATCCGAAAGTGAGTAAAGGATAAAAAAAGGGGGAGGAATCAACCTTCGGGAAAGGAAGCTAAGGTTGATTTCCAGGTTGTCGCTATCTCGCTTCCAACTGTTCCTGGATGCTTATATCCCATTCAATCGCAGCCCATGAATGTTCAAGTTCTACCCAGGTGGTGGCTGTTTCAAGTATGGTATCTAAAACATTCAAAGTGATACAGGTTTGGTCCGACAAGCCAGGTCCAATATTTGGCTGTCTTGCAACAGGGATAGTCATAGAGGAACAGGAAAATTAAAGGAGAGTTCGAGGTTTTTGATGCTGTCTCAATTTGATCATATAAAAGAGAACTTTTTGAATCCGATATTGAAGATAGAGTGAAAACCAAAGGCCTTTTCCTATAATTGAGTTATCTTTTAAATAAATGGTGTGTGAAATGTGAGAAAAACATTAAGCTGTCTATAATGCGAGGCTCCTATCAAGGGAGAATCTCACCGTGTAAATAGAAGAAGAAAAAGATAAGAAGAAATATGACGAAGCATAAAATATGAAGATCTAAAGAGTTCACAGGTCTTGTACCTGCTAATATCCGATACAGAGGAAAAGCTGTAAACGATATAGACGACTAAAAATTGATCACCACAGTAGAGGTTTTACTAAATTGCAATGAAACATTCATCAGACATATATATGCGAAATGAAATTGAATATGAAATCAGAGAGGAAACAAACTCATAACACAGTCTTGATGGAATCAGGAGTCTTCTGATTACTTTGTATTAATTTTCAAAAGGAGAGAGTCTCTATTACAATCGACCAAAAAAGGTCCAGCCTCGTGTCTTTCTTCAAAGTGCATATTTATACAAATTTCTATACGCTAGAATCTCAATCGTTCTAGAGGTTTTCGGTTATGAAAAAGGAGATTAAATGTTTCAATTCTTTGTCTTTGTCCTTCTTTTGGGAAAATGGAGCACCTTCCTTTATTTGTTCTTCGAGTTCTAAAAATAGAACAAGCAGACACTTTTAATTATTTGTTTTCGGAAACCTGCCCCTTCACATGCTCGGTGCAAGTGACGCACCTCTCCACCAACTGGGCTATCAACCTGGAAGGTTCTTCTTGATTATTTGCCTCAAAAGTGTAACAATCCTTCACTAATTGTGGCAACTTTCCTTCTACTTGTCAGTCTTCAGCGCTGATAGAACATAAATGTACACTTGGTTTTATTAGCCATTTATCTACTTGGACTATATCCATCTGGGTTATCTGTGATATTTCAACCAACTCTCTTTCCTCATTCTCCTTGATATTGAGCAGGTGTTTGGCTATATTGATCTAGCCCAGTGTCTCAGTGCTGCTTTCACTATCGAGACCCAACAAACTCCCATCTATGAAACCGAAAGTTTCTTCACAAGATTTTCTTACCTCTTTAGCTCGTTGTCTGCCTTCTGATATGTTACGCTCACATGCCTTCAACAAGATGTTACCTTGGGTCTGCTGTGGGATGGAAAGCATGGAACTACTACCCATTTCCTTTTTTGTCGTGGCTATAATAGCCTCTTGGAAAGCGACCTGAGCTTCCCTAGCTTCTTTTTCTCTGAAAGAGATGTTTTCCAGTACTTGATCAATGAGTTGGCAATGGTCTTGAATGGTTTCCACTTTAGCAAGTAAATCTTGTTGAGCTTTCGACACTCTTTTTCGGATTTCTATGGCTTGGGATTGGAATATCCCGATATCTATCACCTGGCTTTCGACGAAATTTAATTTGGCTTGTAACTTCCCTATCAATTCTCCTTGCTGGATTATTTGTGATTGGCTGGTCTGAGCCATCTGTTGTGTCTGTTCGAGATCGGATTTGAGCCACTCGATTTCCTTTTGATCGGTTTCTCTAGCTAGCTCTATACATGTGTTCACCTGATCTCTGGCAGCTGCTTCTGTTGTAGCCAATTTAGCCTCCAAAGTTTTGATCAAGCAATTTTTCCACTTCAATTGTTCTTTTAGGGACCCGACAGAGTGTTGGTTGGATGTAGAAAAATCCCCCAATGTCCCTGCTATCTGAGTTGCAAATTCCTCTTTTTTCATGGCTCTCCCATCAGCTAGGATTTTAAATTTCTTGGCTACCGTGCCTGCTTCTTGATAAAGTTCTTGTTTCACAATGACCTTTGTCTTCTTATCGAAGAAAAATTCGTTCAGAGGTAACTCTTCCATAGTTATGGGCGTTAGTTCTTCACCGAAAATCCATCCTGCATCTGGGATCCCCTTTGTGGACTGTAGGGGAGTAACATAAATGATGGGGTTGCCGATCTACTTGGATGATTTCCCCAGGGTAAAAACTGAGGCTTCCTTGTTTGGAGGTTTGGGGATCTCAGCTTCCTGTTTCGGGCCCCTGTTTTCTTCTTCTTTTCCTGGTGTTCCTCTTGGCCAGGTACTGAATCTTTGGAGCCCTTGGCTTCTGTTTACTTTACATTTGCATTCAATGGGTTCTTACCCTGCAAGACTGGGGGAAGGCAGCTCCACCGGTGTTCCTAAAATTTGAAGAAATCAACGCTCTCCTTGAGCGATAGGGTTTGAATCCGACTTAGGACCTCGACATAGGATCTTGCTGCTTGGAATATGTCATCATGAGGTGAATACTCATGTTCATACCTTTTAAGGCCACAACTCGCCATGTGATTACCCACAATCCTGTGTGGGTCGTGCTCCTTGAACTCAATGTGGACCAATTTAATATCCTCCAAAGCCGCTGCCTCAGCTTTTGCGTGTTTGAAATCTAATAAAGAATATGTATTCAAATGAATGGGGAAGGGTGGCCATACCTTTTTCGAAAATCCTTTAAGCTCTTTTCTTATGCCACCAATCACAGTTTGCCTAGCGATTTCGTAACAAACCAGTCTATCCGGTATGAATAATGGTAGAGCATATGGGGGAACAAAGATGCCGAAAACCCTGATGTATGAAAATTCTGCCTCTATGTACCAGTCAGCCACGTTGCTCAAGTTGGTGGCGGTGCTATCTGAAATCCTGGGCGGTGGGTTGCCGAAGATAGAGACATGCATTGGTACCATTACCCAATTGAAAATTTTGTATATGAATTCTGTGGCCTTATCTTCCTAAATTTTTGAATGGTAGACATGGATAGGCTGAGCCTCAGATTGAGTCTAGCTCCAACTCATTAGAGGGAAAGGCGTCATGAAAAAAACAACATCCATGATGTAGGCGGACATAAAAAATGAAGCAGCCTTCCCCTTTTCCCTCTGCATCTGATATTCGGTAATTCAGCTGGTTAAACTGTCTGACAACAATTTGGCCCAGTTGAAGGAATAACCTTCAGTGACTGTATGAATCAGAGGCACCCACGAGAGAAAACAATGTGTGGTGTCCTCCTTCCCATACAACCTACAGGTCATCATTGCTATATATTTGAATTGTGGTTCCAAGGAAGAGATTGAATAAACTCCGTTACCATCTGCACTGAACTTTGCAGAGTGAGAGACCCAATCCTTGATTAGATCAGACAATTTTCTGTCATATTGCTCGCATTCCTTTCACTTAAAACCTTCCAGAAACTCGACATTGTGTGAGAAGTTTGGTGTGGGTGACAATTGGTACATCGCCTGCAAATGTTCTGGTCTAAATGTCCCAATGGTCACCTTCTGCTCACTGATAATAGTTCTGGTCGGGATATCCAAATGATCTAGCGCCCATCAGATCATATCATAATAGGGAAGGAGTCATGGCCTAGCCGCTATCTTATGCATCTCTGCTTGAACGATGATTTTGTATTTAGTGGCCAAGTCATCCTTCTCATTATCGCTGGAATCATACGAATAGTTCACCAATTCGGATTGAAGAACCTTAGAGACGTATGACCAGATTCTGACAGAATCAATACTTCGGGGTGAAGTATCGGAAACAGTATCTGAGCCTTGCCCTGAACTCTCAACAATTTCCTTGGACACTTTTCATGGGGCCATGATAGAGGACTCTGACTTAGCTCTCCTATAGTAAAAATGTGGATACATACATAAATTAGCCTGATGAGAAAAGCTTCTTTACGCAAGATAGAAATGAAATTTGAAACAATGAGAGAAAGAACTCTATATCTCAACCATTTAAAACCCTGACGTCCTTATGAATAGAATGGTCAAATCATTTTCAGAGAAAGATTTAGCAATAAAAACAATATCTTTACCTGTCACTTCACCTCATTTCAAATAAATACCGTAAATTTTGACGGGTCGTGACACAAGTTAGCACAAAAAACATTTAAATTTACCCCGTAGATGGTGTGTGTTAATATTTGTATTAATGCATTGATTAATTTGGCTTAGCTTCTTTAATTAGGTTTTCTTTAAGCTTTAATCACCCTTTCGGCATTCGTCGTATCGAGAGATTTCACTCCTACCCTTCGAGCCCCTAAAACCTGAGATCGCGATGACGTGATCTAGTTAAGAAAAAACGTAATCTGGATTAAGTGTTTAATTAATCAATGTTTAATTGATATCGTGACTTGTCGACTCGGGGCTACGCAGGTAAAGTTTCTTGGAAGAGTGAATGTCGAGTCGCGAAACCCTGACAGTGTTTAACTATGGTTTAAAATGACTTACCGTCGACACTAACCCGAGTAACTTTTGAAACTATCTCGCGACTTCGCCTATCAGATTTATGACGGTAAGGTTTTTGGGGAGAGCGATTGCCGAGACACGAAACCCCGACATCACTTAACTAAGGTTTAAGGAACTTTACTCTCGGCGCTAACCTAGGTAAGATTTCAAATTTGTTTCATGCATCGAGGCTTGGAAACCGTGTGACTTGTAACTCCCGAAGCGCGATAGCTCGAGGTATATAAAAGTGAAAATATCGCTTAACGATTAAAAGGTAGTGACTTAGGAGTATAACGACCATCATTACTTCACATGTCGGGTTAAACTGATGATTTATAGAATTATATTTCAATCACTTATAAAAGGTGGCTCCAACACCTCCCAAAACCCTCCACCTCCCCCTCCGGCGGTCGCCATCGATACTATTGGGTAGGATAACGATGTGTTATACAGAGGGTTCTGGAACACTAAAAGAGAATCTTTAGCTTCTTCGAGAGATGAGAAAACTGAAGAAGGGTGAAAAGGGATGCGGGGACTTGGTTCCTTGGACTTGCAAGAGATGTAATCAGGGGAACCATGAGCGTAGAATTTGAGTCTATGGTATACTCCTCGAGCCTCGGTGAGGTCGGGAAATCTAACCGAAGAGTCAGCGGGATATCGATCGCTGTTAAATTTATTGAGGGATTTTCACCTTTATGTACGCCAGAAGTTGTCGGATGAATTTCATTTTTAATTTCGGGGAGAACTAAAGTTGGGTTGAGGGTTTTAGGGGGGGATTCATGCAAAGTTAGAGGTTCAAAGGGAATCTTATCTTTGGGTTGTGTGTGCCTAAGCTGGTAGACCGTAGTGGTTGGCTTAAGGAAACCTCTTGTTTTCAATATTTTTTCAGGATCGGAAACAGGCGTGGTCTGTTTACCATTTGGGTTTTGTTTGGTGTTCCTTCGACTAGATGCCATCTTACTTAAATGTGGAGTCGCCAAGTGAATGAAAAAATAAAAAATCCTTTAAAAGGTGTTCACCCTTTGTTCACCATCAAAGGGTAGAAACCTGCAAAAATGTCGTTCTCCCAGGGAAAAGGTTTCATAACTTCGGTCCCCAGCAACGGCGCCAGAAAGATGTTGTTCTAGAGTTTGTACTTAAGGCTAAAAAGTATAGGGTCTAGGCATCTGAAAGTGAGTAAAAGATAAAAAGGGGAAAAAACAACCTTCGGGAAAAAGGAATATAAGGCTGATTTCTAAGCTGTCTCTGTCTCGCTTCCAAATGTTCCTGGATGCTTATATCTCGTTCAATTGTGGCCCATGAACGTTCGAGTTCGACCCGGGTGATGGCGGTTTTAAGTATGGTGTCAAATAGGTTCAAAGCGATGTTGGTTTGATATGATAGGCTGAGTTCGATGTTGGACTGTCTTGCAAAGGGCACAGTCATGGAGGAATAGAAAATGAAAAGAAAGTTCGAGGTTTAAAATGGCACTTCAACTTTTTCTTTAACCGTATAAAAGAGAACTTTCGAAATCTGATGTTAAAGATAGAACACAAACCCAAGTCCTTCTCCCGTAACTGAGTTAACCTTTTAAAGAATCATGTATGAAATGTGAGAAAACATTAAGTAGTCGACAATGCGAGGCTCCTATCAAGGGAGAATCTCGCCATGTAAACAGAAGAAGAAAAAGGCAAGAAGCAATCTGACGAAGCATAAAATATAGAGATCTAAAAAGTTCACAGGTCTTGTACCTATTGATATCCGATATAGAGGAAAAACTGTAAGTGATTAGACGACTAAAAGTTGGTCACCACAGTAGAAGTTGCACTAAATTGTAGCTAAGCATTCATCAGAAATATATATGTGAAATGAAACTTAATGTAAGATAATAGAGAAAACAAAACTCATAACTCAGTCTTCACGGAATCAAGAATCTTCGGATTACTTTGTATTAATTTTCAAAAGGGAGAAAGTCTCTATTACAATCAGCCAAGAAAGGTCTAGCCCTTATTCTCACTTCAAAATGCATATTTATACAAACTTCTAAACGCTAGAATCTCAATCGTTCCAGAATTTTTCGGTTACAAAATGGGAAATTAATGCGTTTCACTTCTTTGTCTTTGTCCTCCTTCCTGCAGGTAGAGCACCTTCCTTTATTTACTCTTTGGGTTCTAAAAATAGAACAAGCAGACATCTGTCATTATTTGACACTAGAAGCCTGCCCTTTCGCCTGCTTGGTGAAAGTGATGCACCTCTCCACCAACTGGGCTATCAACCTGGAAGGCTCTGCTTGGTCGCTCGCTTCAAGAGTGTAACAATTCTTTGCCAGCTGTGGTAAAAATTTTCCCACTTGTCGGTCCTCTGCGATGATGGAGCATAATTGTAAACTTGGTTGTACTAGCCATTTGTCCATTTGGGTCATATCAACCTGGATGATCTGGGATATCTCCACTTGTTGCTCCTCCATGTTTTCTTTGATGTCCAACAAATGTTTAGCTATATTGATTTTGCCCAGTGTCCCAACACTGCTCTCCTTATCAAGATCTAGCAAAAATTTACTTATTAAAGAGAATGTTTCCTCACAAAAATTCTTTACTTCGTTAGCTCTCCCCCTTCTTTCCGATATGTTCTGCTCCCAAACCTTCAGCAGGATATTACCTCTGGTTTGTTCCGCGATGGATAATTTTGAGGTGCTGACCATCTCTATCTTCGCTGTAGCTATAACAACGTCTTGGAAAGCGACCCGTGCTGCCCCCGGCTTCTCTTTCTCTTAAATAAATGTTCTCTAATATGTTAGAAAAACAGGATCGTGGAGCAATAAAATAAAACAAATGCGGAAAGAAAACACAGAAGATACACAATACAATAGAGATAGATTTACGTGGTTCACCCACTGTGGGCTACGTCCACCAGAGAAATTGCCAGGTCCTTCCTTTATTATTATCCAACATATGAGGGGATACCACCTACAACAAATCTGCTGTAACTTCCTCTTCTTTCTCTCATAGTCTCCTATCTCAGAATACAATATTCACTATCAACCATAGCCACAATACGTTTCCCTCATAAAAGAGGGTTTCCTTCTAGGGAAAAAAACCCTAACATAATCTCTACCGTTAGATCTGCGACCTTATAATGAACAGTCCATATTTACAATGAAATTACAATATAAATTTACAAGGCAATTTTTCCTTCGGGGGCTTCACCCCCGAACCCCCACTGGGGGCCCACTTGACCCTAGACCCCCCAGCCAGGGGGTTAGCCCCCTCGGACCCCATAGAGGGGGTACCCCCCCTCTACACTCCCCCGCGTGGAAGAGTGTACATACTTCTAGGGTGGAAATACTTCATGGGGTATAAACATGGCTGAAAGAAAGGACCTTTGAATTAGGAAGATAATCAGGCTCCACAACCAATAATCTCTGACTTGGAGACTGATCTCAACAACTCCACCTCTCCTGTATATGCTGGGCTCTGAACCTTCTTAGACATGGAAAATTTCTCATCTTCATCTTCATTCTTGAAGACCAACTGAAACTAAGCAGGAACTTAGTTTCTCCCTGGTTACTCCCTTTGTTAACATGTCTGCAGGATTCTCGCTAGT
>SNQJ01S0065787.1:89830-116714 GCA_010110895.2 Picea sitchensis | reverse complement strand
TCGCCCGTCAACAGGTATCTAGCCCGAAATCAAATTGAAAGGCTTCCACTCAACATTGTGGGTATACATTTAAGCGATCCCCATAATATGATCTAACTACTACAATCAGTCAAACCACGGAGGGATAATCTCCGTAACTTTCCCGAGTGTGACCTCGTGCGTAACCCCTGTGTGAGAGGGGGATCCCAGGAAGACTTATACGACAATTGGATTTGACTCTCCCTAGCTCAGGATGCTAATGATTATTTTGGAAACTTTGGAGAGTTATGCTCACAGCCTAATCCAAAGGGCTAATCTTAGTCTACTGTTGGTGGAGGATCCTAGAAAACAATGTTCTAGATAGTTTTTAATTAGCGTTCATTTTATGGTTGTTCTTTACTCAAAAGGGGTGCATGAAAGTGAAACGGATGGAATGATGACTCAATCCCCCAAAATGCATCAAAGATGATGAGAAGTCATTTCTTTTAGATGAATGTCTATTTAAGGGAGAGAGAGAGAGTTATTTTCACTAACAAGCACTAATAAGGAATGTCCTCAAACAAAAAAAATTCAATCAAATCCAATGTGGTGCTAAATTTTTTTGGAAATGTCTTCTAATATGAAAATCAATCATGAAGACGTCTCTTTATTTTTTGTGTGTGAATAATGATTAATTCAAAATGACACTTCTTCTGCCAATTAACCTTTTGAATCAAGGAAACTCAGACAAACATAAGCAGGTTTCGTACAAACAATACACCCTCTTGCTGTGATCGAAAACAAGAAGTAAAAAAGAAAACAAAGAAAATCAAGAATTTCACACAAAAGAGAGATGTTGAAGAACAATGACCTAAAAAAAAAACAGATGAAGAGATTCGTAGACTTCTGATTTCCTTCACCAGAGTTTCTTGATCAGTAAAAAAGGAGAGAAAAAACATTGTATTGATTTCAAACTCCCAACAATAGAAAAACTCAAAAAATAAATGAACAAGGCCACAAAATCTAAACAACAAGGTATTTGTTCCTTAGAAGGAAGGATGTCAAAGTTCAGTGGGAAGAAGCATTGACCCACAGAGAGGCTCAGCAAGTGAAACACAAAGACTGGACCCTGAAAAAGCAACTCTGGAAAGGATTTTTGAGGATTTTTTCCAAAAGAGGGTTGGCTCTCTAGTGTAAGGGGCACCAAGCATTATAGAACTTTGTCTAACACATCCAGGAAGTACTGACACTCTGTTAACATAGCCACAGGGGCGCCAGGCTTAAAAATCTCATGAAAATGTCCAAAAACCCAAAATTTCAGTCAAATTTTGGCAATCAAGCTGAGTGTGATGGGGTAAGGAGTCAATCAGCACATGAAATCAAGAAAAAAGGGGTGAACAAGGTATGAAAACAATCAAAGGGTAAGACAAGGTCTATGAGGAAAAATCAAAACCAAAAGTTTTGATTCGATTCTCCCCAGTGGAGTCGCCAGTTTCTGTTGAAGGAAAATCTCCCTGCACACAAGTAGATCTCCTCTTGAGAGCTAGACTCTTAACTCTTAAGACAGAAGATGCTTATCATGGAAACTGACTTCCTTTTAGGTCTATATAAACTGATGTATGAGGAGGAAGGAGAAAAGAAGTACCTTTTATCGACGTTTGTCCCTACACGCTCTGAGTTGAGACCCGATCTTTCGCTCCTCAATAAGCCCTGTAGACAAACAAGGGTACAACCACTTCCTACTCTACTGATATTAGCTTGAAATAGACCTATCTATCAGACACAAGTTCATGTAAGATTAAACACAAACTAGAAAGAAACAGGCCAAACATGTCATATTGATGAGAACAATGACGAAAGTAACTTACAACCATAGATGCGAATGCAGCAGCTTCGTCAAATCCTCTTTGTCTAACCCTTGTTCAAAATATCCACGATCCGAATGACAACAACTTCATTGATTACTCTCCTCTAGTTCACTATGTGTTTCCTATGAGATCATAGGTTTCATGCTTCTAATTCTTCCTCCTTTCCACCATGATAGAGCCTGCTTATATAGGTTTAGAGAGGCCTAACCTCTTGAGGTATCTTTAGGGTAAGTTGAGGATTTTCCTCCTTGAGTCAGGGATCTTCCCTAAGATCATGGCTAAACCAGGAATTCGAATTCAACTACTTTCCAAGATTGAAAAGATCTTGCCCTTATTCTCCTCAATAGACCAAATCTTGCCTAGAATAGGTAGCTCTCCCTCAAAAGGGACATTAGAGCGTTGTAACGCTCCCTAGTAGGCTTTAGGGGGGTGCCAACACTCTTAAAATCAATAGCGCTCCTCTTGAAGGGATGTTTAGTGCTATAACGCTCGGAGCGCCAGTGCTCCTAAGAGAGATATAGGGGAGCACTCTCTTCTAAAAACCTAGATTCAATGATTCTTTCAGGTGGCAAGAGGTACTTAAATTCAGTTAACCATTCCTCTTCCTTCAAATCAAATGTTTGAGGCATTTTAAGTGTCTTTTTAATGTCATCATAAGCATGACATAGGCTTCATGGTAGTATTCTTTGCTTGATACTTGCAACACTTGTGAGCAACATGCGACACTTGTGACACTTAACAAAGGGAGTAATGTTGATGTGTAACAACTAGCACACTATGTTAGCACCCGAAGTCACTCTTGGATTGCAACAGGAGTAAGCCCGATACCCATCAGTTTATATGTCACAGGTTATTTATAAAGGGTGACTGAATGGGAGTAAACTCAAAATAATATCATTTTAACTCAGAAAACTAGGTTGGAAATACAGAGCTAGGTGAGGTCTTGATCTAACTTGGGCCAGTGAGTTTGTATAATGGTGAGTAGGTGGAGGAAAAACAAGAGAGGAATGAAAGTCTTCTCTAGACATCCAATCTTCCAACAGTCTTTGGAGGAAAGTTCTCAGATATGATATCCTATCAGATATGAAAACTTCAAGAAACTTAAAATATTGCAATAACCGATATAATCAAACGTACATTATACAGTCATTACAACACCCAACTGGATCATCCATGCCTGGGCTTTAAGAGTCAGAAGAAAAGAGTAAGGAAGAGGATGGATGCCATTAAAAAAGAAGTCTCAAATATCAGTCTATAACCAGAGAACCAGAGGCCTCACTAAAACTTTACAATTGGGATCTTAGCTCTACCATCGATCCTAACAAAATTGAAAAAATGCCTACATATACTAAGAACTGGCTTTATTTCCTGAAATGCGATATTGTCATGCATTCAAGGCTTTACGTTGACAAGCTTCTCTAGCAGGCTACACATCCAGACGTTGGTCAGACTGCCCATGTAATCTTCTTGTCGGACGCAATCTCTGTCAGTCCAGACTGACAGCCTACACCTGCACTTTTTCCCTCTCTGGCATTCTATTTAAGGGAGGAGATGATGTCTCACCCACCTTCCTTATTTTCATTAAATTCTACCTCGGGATCGGAGAGGCCCAAGTCAACTCTACTCCTGGACAACGTGGTGACCTTCCCTTGGTTATTGTTGCTTTGTTGGACTGCTACGAGGGGACCTAGTCGACAAACGTGGATGAGACTCCTGGCAGGGAGGATGATGCCAACATCGTGAAGGTGAGACGAGGAGCAACCATGTGGTCAGGCGAGACATGTGTAGGTGCATGGGGCAATGATGTGGGGGAAGATGTGAGGCTACGACAACAGACAGGATGGGACCATTTTCTAGGGAGGACGTGAGTGGTAGGACACTTGGCAAGAGATGATAGGCAGGAGTGACAAGGGGCTATGGCCTAGCAGTGAGTGGAGGATGTGATGGGCGGAGGTGAGAGATGGAGTGGGAGACATATGTCAGAAGGAGGCGGGAGTGGTAAGAGGAGGTGGTAAGTGGTATATCGGAGGGGGGGGTAGGCGGTAAGAGGTTTTAGAGGGGGGGTCCAACATCACGAGGAGGCACCACGATAGTGAGGGGTCCACAATCTAAAACTGCCATATCATACTCACCCCCATTAAAGGCAGAACAATGGGGGGGGTCCGGAATTGAACCTGCACCATAGATCTAAGCACACAGATATCAGCCGCTCAAATCCATGCACCTCTTAAAATAAATCTTTCGATCACAAAACTCAGGATAAGTGGGTTTTTAGCCCACTTCTTATCATTCTTTTGCCATGGTTTCCATTCTGAAGGAAGAACACCCCCTTTACCAACATATGTGATAACACACTCCAATTCTCCTGAACAACCGAAATTCTAAAACATTTGATCTATTGACACGTGTCTCTTCGGATGGATGGTTCGGATTAACTCCAGACTTCAAGACTTCGAGATTTTTTCTCTCTATCACACTCCATTTCTCCCAAACGTTGAAATCCCAAACGAGACAATCTGTGGACATGTGTCTCCTTTGATGGATGGTCTATATTAAATCTGAACTTCAGGATTTTTCACTCTATCACACTCCATTTCTACCAAAGTGTTGAACTTAAGATTTAAGAACTGTTGTGATATCTACGACTCACAACCACTTGCGCTCAAATCTGACGACTGCGATTTTCTCTTCACCGCAATGCTTTATTGTTATAACCCTAAATTACACCGTACATGCATACCTGGCATTCAACCATCTTACTTACTATTTTTTCCAAGCCAGCATTGAACAACTCTTCTTAAAAACACAATTTTTGAAGATGTACACGCCTTGCACCACTAATGCTCACGTACGTACACTAGTTGCACCATTACAACCTACTTATACCCACAAAAGTTGCAAAAAATAAAATGTTGCAAGGGATTCATTAAGATTACGGGCTATTGGGTAGTTTCCCAAGTAATTCACTGCCTATATCCCGTCACCCAACTGAATGATGTAGGAGAATCACTCCACCTTAGCAAATGCGCCAACACACCAAAACACAGACGCACAATGGAGAAAGGGAGAGGCGCCGACCCTCCCATTTTTAAATTTGAAATAATCCTATACAGATTTTTTTTCTATAAGGTTGTAAATGTTCGGCCATGCCTTTGTATAGGCAGTGGTTGGATTTCATTAAAAAGTTACTTGTAGCAGGCCCAGATGGTAGTCAGGTCTGGGAAAACATTTATGAAAACTTCAATGTAATAGATGAGGTTAGGTGAGATAGGATGAGCTCGTAGAGCCCCTCTTTTGTAAAAGAGATCTTGTATCAGATTTCAAGAGGCAGAGGATGATAGAGAGGTTTGGGTAGAGAGTCTGTAGGAGGTAGAATAGTTCTGAGAGAGAGAGATTGAGAGAATTGGGACTCTGTTACATTCCATTTTTTGTAATCATTTGTATAGACACACTGAGATAATAGAAAAGAAGATTTTTCCGCATACAATGTGTTTATGTTTTTATTCTTTTTCATGTTTGAATGCGTAACTGGTGAAGTATTTCATGAGTTTCAATTGTTTCTCATCTTTGAGTTTCCGAGTGAAAGGAGTGTACACATTTCGCAAAGAGTGTGTTGACAGAGGTTTAACCTCAAGGGAAAGTTCAAGAGGGATACCATTGAACCTTCATCAATAGAAGTGCAAGGGGTGCACAAGAAGAACTCATTATCAAGTTCAGAGAGAAACAAAGTTACTGAGAACTCTGTCGAACTCTGCCAGGTGGGCATTGAGCTGGTGAAAGTGTGCACAAAATAACTCTATGTCGAATTTAGTAAGAAACAAAGTTGTTGAATACTCTATGAGGAAAATCTCTACAGGGAGTGAATCGATCAGAAGAATGCCAGGTGGGTGAGAAGTATTTCTTGTTCAAGAAATCCTTCATATTTTGAGTTTGACGAAATCCCGAGAACAGAAGGTGTGCATGGGAGATCGAAAAATCTTCGATGCGAAGAATCTCAGGACGAGTAACGCAAAAAGTGCGTAGGATTCAAATTTATTCTAAGTCTAAAAGCTCAAAGGAGAGATAACGCTTCAAGAGCGAAGCGAGACCCAAGAGTCGGGTTCGTAGGAGAAAATTCAAAGGCCGCTAAATAATTGAAACTCATGCAATACTTCACCAGTTACGCATTCAAACATGAAAATGCATAAAAACATAAACACACTGTATGCAGGAAAAACTACTTTTCTATTATCTCTATGTGTCTATACATATGGTTACAAAAAATGGACTTTAATAGAGTCCCATTTATCTCAAGCTCTCTCTCTTAGAACTATTCTACCTCCTAATGCCTTTCTACCCAGACCTCTCTATCATCCTCTGCCTCTTGAAATCTAATACCCAATCGTGTTTACAAAAGAGGGGCTCTACGAGCTCATCCTCTCTCAACTAACCTCATCTATTACATTGAATTTTTCATAAATGTTTTCCCAAACCTGACTACGATCTAGGCCTACTACAAGAAACCTTTTAAGGATATCCAACCACTACCTGTATAAAGGCATGGCCCAACATTTACAACCTTACAGCACAAAAATCCATATAGGATTATTTCAAATTTAAAAATGGGAGGGTTGATGCCTCTCCCTTTCTCCATTGCGCATATGCATGTTGGTGTATTGGTGCATTTGTTGAGGTGGAGAGACGCTCCTACATCATACTCCACTGCTAGGAAAAAAATGAGCTCCTTATCATGAGCTCCTCTTATCTAGTGTTGAAATCCTCCTGGATCCCAAATTCTCTTATGGAGTTGTCCTCTTTCTCCTCTCCAGCTATGTTGTTGTTGTTGCTTCTGCATCTTCTTCTTCTTCTTATTCACTGCTGCTATGGAAGGATCTCTTCTTTTCAGCTCCTCTTTTCTAACTTCTTCTGCTGACCTCAACATCAACCTCCTTATCTCCTCTATCACCCTATCCAACTGCTCTAGTGACTGGCTCTTCTTATGAAGTCTTCTCTGTTGCACTTCCTTATCAATGGGTATATCAACCTAATTCCCCATGTTTTCTTCATCTCCCATTGTGGTGCTAAGTTTCCACTCTACTGTGGACTCCAATTCCATAGTGGAAAGAATGGTGATAATCCTCGAGCTGAACGGAATTTCCCACATAAAACTACATGTGCCCAGGTTGACACATGTCTTCTTGAAGTTTCATGAGCTCCACTTAACATTTGTTCCCCTCCCATAGGAATCTAGTACAACATAGGTTATGTCCAAACCTTAGCCTCTAGGAAATAATAATATAATATTATTACCTTAGAGGTAATCCCTCTAGCTTAGCCCATTTTCCTATACTCTTAGCCCCTTCCCTTCCCTACCTAGTGGATCTTAGTCCCCCATAACTCTTTCTTTGTGGTTGGTCTACATGCAATGATGTAATTATATTAATTATGTGAGAATTTACATATACAAAATCAGGCTTAATGGCCTTAGCATCTAGGCTCTCCAACCTAATAAACACATAATCCTTCTATATTATTATAACTCAACTCACCATCCTATCAAACATGTTTACAATTCATAATTACAACTGGGGTTCTACCTGGGAATATTACATCACCTAATCTTCAGGTCAAGGAAGCTCAACTATGACATTCTCTGCCATTGAAACATCAAAATTTATAAGTATGAAATTATTAAGTATATGATTAATATACAACCATTTTACCATCTTGGGCCTCAGTCACAGAAACATCTTGGGGTTTCACCCCACTGGGATGGGGTTGTTGGGGAGAACCATGATCTTCTTCCCACGTTGCACTATCAACGCTCTGTTGTCTAGTACTAATGGTTTCATTGATAGTGTTTCTCCCCTAATTAAAACAAAGTAAGACATTAAATTATGGATGATATCAAACATTTACATATTTTATAAGTAATGAAAGGTCAATGTGGACTGATTTTTATTTACCTTATCCCACAAAATCAATCTTGGGGTCTTCCCCATGATTTTCCTATAATCAACCATGGATTTATAACCGTACTTATAACCAAGTTGGAGGTCTTCCTTTGTGGTTTTAGTTCCAAATTTGTCGCCCTTCATTGGATAAGTGTATGTTTTTTTAATGTTTTTGGATGAAATTACCTGAAATTTGTAAGGTGATACAAATAATATTCTTAAGATGTTTGGGTACTTACGATTCATGACTATAACCTCAAGTAGTGACCCTGGCCTAGCTTGTGTTGGACATGTTTGGAAATCCTTGCTTTGGTTTCCCTCGAAGTGTCAAGCAACCTATAATCAAAATTTTCAAGTATGTTATATATCACCACACTTTTATTTAGATCTAAAGAAAATTAAAGTTGGTATTGAAATCAAAATATTGTAATTTACCTTGGGGTACCAGTTATTTTTTCTCCCGATTTTTTCAATATCTTTTCTTTTGTATCATCAATGATCTCCTTCCACTCCCTCTCTAGAATTGAGGGAGGAGGCTCATACCTAGGATTTCCTGCCAAGCTTCGTCTATAAACATCCCACATATATTTTAAATATTTTCCTGTTGCAGAGGTGACCATTTTTTTATTGAATGTGTCTACTCCAGAGAGGTCTTTGAGATAATCCATAAGTTATTTTTTGAGGTTGGAGTTCTGGAAATTCCTCCTCATGCGTTAGTTTTCCCCAAAAATCAACAAGGCCTTTCTCTCTAGGTGCCTATAAAAATGGTTGTTTCCTACACACAAAAATATATCATCATTAATTTAAAAATAATAATCTAGATGATTTGTGTATGAGATGGACAACATGAAGCGATTAAAATATGAAAAACTACCTAGGAGTCTTATTTGTTTTAATGGAAGTCCATTATCGTCGACCAAAACTGTGGATGGAAGGGACCCCATGCTTGTCACACGTCTAGCTCCAGGAAATGCAACCATGTCAACCACATCATCAGCCTCATCTCTGCCACCATCTCTAGAGTCTGACCGATGTGTGGATATTTGACGATGTGTTTCATGGCTCCTATCTAAATTAGGTGTGGATGATGGAGAAGTAAATAGTACTCTATCAATTGTATGACTGCCCGCATCAGGACTCTGTGATGTCTCTGCAATGCCACTACTACCAACACCGGGCTGAACAAGCTCCAAAAATCTCTTTATAATTTTTATTTTTTTTATTTTTTTTCGTGAGATAATGTAAAAGTTAAAGAACAAAGTTTCATAGTTGAACATATGAGTAAATTAGAAAAAAACAATTTAAATTATGGTTATTACCTTATATGGGTTAAGTTGTGACATAAGAATATTGATATTTTCTAGGGCGTTGGGAGTTTGATCTGGACGATCTAATAAGATAACAAGTTCCTTGTTCGCTTTAATGATCTTTTTTATTATTAATACCATTGGATCAGGGGATTAATACAACCCCTCCTCATCGATGGAATCATGATCAACATGGTCTTCTGACTACATATAATTTCATTAAAACAATGTTATGTGATGAAATTATATAAACAAATAATAAAATTCACGTAAAATGAAAGTCAAATTTGATAATCATTTACATGTTATGCGGCTGTAAAATGAAAGTCAAATTTGATAATCATTTACATGTTCTGTAGCTAACCCTTTTCCATGATCATCCTGCCACATTATAATATAATTAGAACCCCCAAATATTTAAAAAAAATTTAACGATAACAAAAAATTGATTTCCACCCAAATAAAATCAACCTCAACGATCAACCTCCCACATTATTCCCCAGATGGGGTGCCACATAGAGAGGGAAGGACACACGGATTAGAGCTGGGTGATTCCATAAATGTTGGCCATCAACTCCCATCTCCTCGCCATTAAATATGGGAGTGAACCCAAGCAGCCGATACCAAATGACAAGGACTCTCACGCGAGCGAGGAGGACGGTCGATCAGAGCATTAAGACCACAATCTTAATAGCCAAAGATATTACCTTCGCCCTTATCAACCGCCTTGGAGTATTTGTGATGCACTTGGAGATTGCAGAGCTGAAGGATGAACCTTTAGAGTGCAGGAACAGAGACACCCCTTTAGCCAGTATTTTGGCCATAGCTTTGCTTCTACACATGCCAAGAGCAAGTGGGAGGCCTCGCAGAGGCGCGACATGGTATGCATTCGAGTCACACAGGAAGCAGTAGAAGAATTTTGAAAAAGCATTGGCTCTAGCTAGAAGGAGGAGAACCAGGAAGTCCAGGAGAACTAGAACACCTCCCATGGTGTATGTCGAGGATATTGCTCCAGATGAATCCATCCAGAATTACCCAGAGAATCTCCTCTTCATGGTCCCGGACAATTGGGATCCCCCCGCCTATTTCGGGAAGGAGGCCATACCCCCTGCTCCAAGAACAACACATGGTCCCAGGGAATATGCTCCAGCTGAGGAATTCATGACTTGCTACATGGAGGAAGAATTCTAGGAAGGCATAGAAGGAAACATCCATATCACAACCGACGAACCTCCTGAGGAAGTGGCACAGCAGAATAGGTAGCAAGAGCATCAGGGTGGTAGTGTAAAAGAAAGCAAGGATGATATTGACGCACAGAAGATAGCTCCCCTCTCCTCCACTCCACAAGAATTGGAGGACCAGCCACCACTCCTTCACCTGGAGTACCTGGAATTAATTTTCGACACACGCAGCATGGTGGACGACCAGATTTTCAGGGCCATCCGAATCAACCAATGCCTTGATATGATTTACACCGTTTACTCCAGTACATCCCCAAGATGCCAATTCCCTACATGTGCACAGGTCTATGTTATTCTAGTTAGACGAGGAAAGAACGGAGACGATGATGAGAACAATGGTTAAAAGGTTTTATGCATGCTCATAGTTAGAAACTTTTTTCTTTTGTTGCAAAATAGAGCTCTAGCTTAGTTAGCTTATAGAAATGTTGTCAGTAGCGTAGTAAAGAACATACTTAATCTAAGGGTGGCCATGCATCCTAGTTTCCTCTGGGCAGGATGGCAACCTGAAATTTTGAGTTTGGAAAAGTGGCATGGAATGGCCAACTATCTCGGTTTCCTCTCCAGGTAGGACAATTGGCATTCCAACAGAACTTTGTAATTCTGCAACTTTAATATAACAGGACCTGCCTTTTTTACTTAAAAAAAAAAAACCTCCCACATTATTATAAAATTGGGACCATGAAATATTTAAAGAAATGTTAAAGATAAAAAAAAAATATAATGCAATAAGTAGATATTTCTTAAAGAGGTGTTGCATAAGTACCCACACACTATTAGTCAATGTTTCTATTCGATTCAAATGGTAATCCACTAATAACTCTTCCCCGGGATCTATCTTTTTTATTACACACAAGACTACCTGATTCTCTTCGCATCCCTCATATATGAAATTTGGTTTCTTGTTTGTTGTCCCGAGTCGTGTTTTGTTTATAAACCCTACGATATAGCCGGAATCTTTAGGCATTCCATCAATATAGATAGTCTCTCCCTTATTTTTATCCTTGTTTATTAGCTATATATAATTTGCAGTGAGTGCATATCTCTGCATGCTTCACATGTATCGGACCAGCCGTATCCAATCGTTATAATTGTAACATGGTCCGACATAGTCCATCAATTCAGTTACTGTATTGTATTTTACAGTTGTTCCATCCATGGAAAATATCCCCAGGCCATGCAGGGAGGATGGTGCAATGTGATATGTCCTATTGTTGACAATGAAGTCAACATATATAGGAGGCAGTTCCTTAGGTACCCATTGTTTCACCATATGCTTATACCTAAGTGGAACCTCTATGTGTACTATGCTCTCATCATCATAAGAGCATGATCCTCCTTCAAAAAGAAAAAAATCCATGCATCTACATAATTTTCTTCTGACTTTTTCACCTCTGGTCCTTTTTTTCTTATCATATCTACTAGATGCAGACGCATTTCCCTCTATTTGTCCTAATCTTTCCTCACTCTAAGAATAAACATATGACAGGTACCTGTTGGGTTGTACCTTCAGTTGCATGTGCATGTGTTCTTAGATAGTAGTCCATCCTCATCCTAGTTCAAATTTTTGAACTTTTTTTTCTATATTCAAATTTCTAAATAAATGTTTTATATCTTTAGTTTTGGATGGACAATTATAGGGTGCAATTACCAATATTAGTAGGGGAACTCATGTATATAGTGGATTCCCAACTTAGTGAAGGGTACGAATCTCTAGGTGGGTGCACCTTAATTTGACTCACTTATCCATGCAAGCAATATGCACTATGGTTAGATTTCACACTACAGAACAATGGTCAACCACCTAATGTAATGTGAAATCCCTCTTGATTTTGGGCATATTAAGGACATATTAATGTGATATCCCTAAAGTCTACTAATTCTTTCCTTCGTGGAAAATAAGAGCTCACTTTTGAAGGTGAAAAGGATAAATATATTCATTGCATCTAACTAAGGCCGACCTAGGAGGATGTTGTACTCTAGGTCTAGTAGAAGTACTAAAGCATGGGTGCCTACAATCTCAGGACCAAACAAATAGGGATCACAATAGCATTGAGGGGTCTAGTATTATATTTGTTGAAACCTTAAAGGGTCCAACAGGTGGGTGAACATAAATTAACACTAAGGACAAGATATATAGGAGTTATTATGATGTTAATGGCAAATCCAGGATCAGAAATTACTCATTTGATGGTGAAATCATTGTGATGGATCTAAATGAAGAATGGGTTTACCATATTGGATTTCCATTCCTCTCTCAATGGAATGTAGGAAATATCCAAGGAGAGAGAAGGGGACAAATATTTTGTAATTCTAGGGGAGAAATCATAAAAGGGACTCAATTATATGGGTCGTCTAGTTAGTACATGCTCAGAGAACATTCATGTAGGCTGACATCTCAAAGACATGAGAGAATGACATTTGAATGAAGGAAGAATAATAGGAGGCAAGAAATAAACTAGCTTGGGGAGAGGGGGGAGGAACGATACTAGAATATTCATGAGGAGATTCCCATTTGGTTTGAGAGATGTCTCTAATCTAGTGAGAAGATAGGGGACCCCGAGTGTCAATAAGGATAAAGGTTAGTTTTTGAGTAGGCTTATCTAAAGAAATACCTACCTAATGCATCAGGAGGAAAATATCCAAGTCAGTGAGGTTAGGTAAAGAATCAGGTGAAGGGTGGTTCCTTTTGAGGTTAGAGTCAAACACTAGTGCCTGGGAACCTCTAGCGATATGGATCCTTTATATAACTTTGAGTGTAGACTAACTAGAAGAAGGGTTAGAATGAGAATTATCCTTCTTTTTAGGAGATTTAGGAGAGACCTCTTCTTCTTTTGAAGAATTGGAGTTGTCTTCAAGAGAAGCGTTATTCTTGTTGTTCTTCTTGGAAGACTTTAGAATATCATGATCGAGCATCATATTCTTGTAGCTATTGAGTTTGGAATTTTCTCATGTGACAACAATCTTAAGCTTAGGATATCTATTAGTTTGACCCTTGTTTGCATCAACTATTTAATTTTTCAACAATCATTTGTATTATGAGAGTCGCACTTGCGTTATTTACACCAAATGCCAATTTTTTAGGTTGATGCATGATGTTTCTCCTTTTCTCTAACCTAAAAGATAGTTCTAATTTCAATTTTGGGCAGGGTCATTTCTGTCACCATGTCTTGCATTGCATTTCTATTGGAGACTCACGGATTTGGTGTTTTAACTATGTTATCTCCCACAACATACTTAAGTTAGGAATTTTCTATTTGATGGAGGTTTTCAATGGAATATTCAGTTGAAGGGGGATCTCTGATATAATTTGTGATCATGTTGTCTTGGTTCGAGGTATTGATAAAGAGGTGATAAAAGGTGTCTTCTGGTAAATTTTCCATAAAGTCGTGCAAAACCTTACACCATCAATGAATGAAAGTTTATTTAGATTCCTCGTCTTATTGTTTGAGGTTAGCAAGGTTAAGGATACAATATTCATTTAGTTGAGGGATGTTAAATTATTGGATGAACTAATTTTCTCACATGTAACAGTTATAAATTGACCCTTTAGGGAGATGATGGAACCATTGAATGGAATCACCTATCAAGTATTGATGAAAAAAATTTATAGTGATATTGTTGTTATAATGAAGAAACTTGACACATGTAGTAGTGAAATATTTTAAGTGACACTCAAGGTATTCCTTTGCCGGAGCACCATTGAATTTAGGTAATTCAAGTAGTTTTGAGGGAATCCACATAACTACAATTTGAGGGGAAAGGATTGTATAAATGTTTTTGTGTAGGAAGGTCTATATGATGCATGAAGGTATTTATCCCTACTTCCTCCATTTGAGATCAAGTTTTTGTTTGAGTATGAAACATCGGGGGGGGTTGTTATTGTCAAAGGTGGTATATTCCCACCTTCGCCTCCCATACTTGGATGAGTATGTGGTCATATACCATGGATGAAAGAGGGTGGAATGTTGAACATGTTCATGATTGGATTCTCGTTTCCCTAAATGTTAGAGTTTTGAGGTTGCATGTATTCCTATCCAAGAGGTTGGGAGAATGTTTGATGTATGCTTGGTTTTTGGGTTGTGTAGAGGTTTACATGAATGCTTGGTTTATGGGTTGTGTAGAGTTTGACATGGATGCTTGGTTTTTAGATTGTGTATAGGTTGAAATGAATACTTTCTTTACATGTGGAGATGAATTTTTTGGAGAAGGAAATTAGCATTCCTTGGCTAAGGTTTGGAAAGTTTTGATTGTAAGGGGCCAATTGTTGTTGCTACACATTTACTTTGCTTGTTTAGAATATATCAAGGATACAAGTTCAAGGTAACGTTTGAGGAACCATCATAGATGTACCAAGACTCATGGATCTAAGGGATAATGTGATGGTTGATGGGGAGACCCAAGGCCCAATTGGGACATGGATAGTGAGTTGAGAAACCACTTGAGATAAACAAGTAAAGATGTATGTTCCATCAAAAGGGGGATATGTTGAAGAGGCTGGGAGAGGGTTAGATCAAGGGAAACAACTACTGATCTAAGAGGAGGGGATTCCATTTTGATTGGAAGAGAGGTGAGTTTCAAGATAAGAGGGAGGTTTAGTGAGTTGAATGTGAGGACCTCACAATATATCAAGGCCTTGTGAGAACTCTAGCTCAACACCTTGGAGGCATACCGAATAGCGGAGATGGAGAAAGGGATCATGAGATGTGACTTAACCTACCATGCAAATAATGTTAAATTGAATGGCCCCATAATATAGAGGTAAAACCCTAGAGAATGCATTACTTTGGGAAGTAACCATGTAGGATGCCAAAGACAAAGAAGAGGAACCTCACTTATTTTCGAGAAAAGGGACACAACACTCCCTATTGTAGGGGAAGGCTAGTATAAGAAGTAGCATTTACGAGATAGAGGGGGGAAAATAGTAGTCTTTGACCACTTCCAAAATGGGATCATCCTTTTTAAGCAGGAAAAGGACTAAAATATCTTCAAGGGTATTTTATATATTTCCATCAATGACATGGACAATTCTGATGTGGACAATTTTGCATGGAGGCATTTCTCTCGGACCTCTTCATGAAATATTGTGAATCTATGGTGCATGTAAAAATATGTGAGATGTGGGTTTATGATAATATTTTGAATTCTCCAATCACATTGATTATTTTCATTATATGGAGCTTTTTCGGTCATGACCTTGTGTAAACCATTCCATTTGGTGTTTGTTGCACTAAGTGTGATCCAGGTGGATATTGGTGGCCACCCACCTATTCCACTTGGACCCCCACCATTGTTTCTTTCATTTTTTCAGTTTCCTTAATTGTAGCACAATTTACTATTTTTGGTGGTTGGTTTGATGCCCAAAAAACTTCGTTTAGGGCCTCAAAATGGCTCCGGAAGTCCAGGACCCAAAAAACTGCCAAAAATAGTAAATTGTGCTACAATTAAGAAAAATGAAAAACTAAAAGAAACAATGGTGGGGGTCCAAGTAGAATAGGTGGGTGGCCACCAATATCCACCTGGATCATTCCTGTCCCCTTAGGAAGCAATGGTCCCCATTGCGTTGAGTTCCTCCATGAGATGAGGAAAATTCTGTTGAACTTGGTCCCTAGTGAACCACTTGCCCTGGTGAAGGCGTTGGTCTACTTTGACAACTCGATATAGTTCGATCCTCTGATGGTGGGTGTTATTGATCTGTGGGTCCATAATCCAATCAGTTGTGGCTTGTTCTATGCAGTCTGGGTTTAACTCTATTGGTGTGAGTTGTTCTTCCATGTCGGATGTGTCCAGTAGAGGTGGAAAGTAGGGCTGAAGGCGGTACACATTGAACACTAAGTGCATACCAAGGAATGGTGGAATACTGAGCTCGAAGAAATTTTCCCCTATAGCCTTGGTGATGGTGTATGACCCATATAGGAGTGGGTGAATCTTGCGGTGGGGTCCAGCGATGCGCTCCTTTTGAAAATGTAGCCACACTTTGTCGCCCACCTGGAAGTTGTGTTACACCCGATGTTGATCATGTCGCTTCTTGCACTTAGCATTGGCTATGTTCAATATGTCATGAACCTATTGGTGAATGTGTTGAATGCGCTCAATGAAGTTGTTCACCTTGGAAACTTCATACTGGACATGAACTGAATCAACCTGAGTAGCTACAAATGGCATGGCTACGTCAATGGGACATAGTGGCTGGAATCCCAAGCCCACTTGAAAGGGGTTGTGGGTGGTTGAGCTATGGAGGGCTCGGTTATAGCTATGTTGTATATAGGGGAGGCTCTCATCCCATGTGAGTGGATTCTTTGAGATGTACATGCGCAAAATGTGTACGATCATCCTGTTGATGACCTCTATTTGGCCATTAGTTTGGGGATGGAAAGTTGTGGACTTGGTGAGCTTGGTGTCCAACATTGACTAGAGGTTGGACAAAAATGTATCGAGGAACCTTACATATTGATCTTATATGATAGACTATGGGATCCCAAAGTGTACCCACACTCGTTCAAAGAAGAGTTTAGTATGGCTTCTGCTATGATATTCTTCTTGCAGGCCACCATAATGACCATCTTCAAGAAGTTGTCAATGGCCATAAAAACACAGTCATTTCCATGCTTAGTAGAAGGAAGGCCTGACATGTAATCCATGGAGATGGATTCCCAAGGTTGACTAGGGTTAGGCAACGGAGTATAGAGGCCTTTCTTCTTGATGGTCGGTTTGGAAATGGCATAGGTTGTGCAGGATATGATGTACTTCCCAACATCGTGTCGAAGTTTTGGCCAATAGAAATACTTATGTAGTATTGCCACTATTTTATCGACCTCAAAATGCCCAGTGACCCGACTGTAGTGTGCTTCCCAAATCATCTTGGCACACTCGCTTGAAGGAACACAAGGGTGTCCCAGATGACATAGTAGTGCATCCTGGAGGTGAAAATTTGGAACTCGGTTACCCTCCAAGAGCGTCTTGTATGTGTGGCCAAATTATGGATCGCTCTTGTAGAGAAGCGACCAATTAGAAGTCTCATTCCCATAAGAGTTGAGCATGGTGGTTATCACCATGATCGGTTGTCGATTGAGGCAGTCTGCAACATTATTGGTGTTGCCCTTCTTGTACTTTCTGTTCAAATGAAACTGTTGCAGATATGTGGACCACTTCTGATGGTGATCATTATGCAACTTCCCTTTTGTCTGTATGAACTGCAAGGGTCAGTGGTCTATGTGGATTATTGTTTCCTTCCCCAAAATTTGAAGCTTCCATTATCAACAAGCCTGCATAATGGAATACACCTCTTTGTCATAAGTGGGATACTTTCAGAGTATGTCAGACAGTGTCTCACTGTGATATTCCACTGGATGCCCCTGTTGAGTAAGAACTTTGCTAATAACATAGTCAGAGGCATCTGTATTGATATCAAATGGTTGTTGCAAGTCTGGTAATGTGAGCACTGGGGCACAAAAGAGGCAATGTCTCAATTCTACGAACGAATTCTGTTGAGATTCCAACCAAAATAATTTTTCTTTTTCTCCTCCCTTAGTGACTTGAATTAAGGGCCAAGTGATATAAGAGAATCCCAACACGAAATTGCAGTAGAAATTAGCAAGACCTCAAAAGCTATGAAGCTCAGTTAGAGTGGTTGGGGCTAGCCAATCCTGAATGAATTGCATCTTGGTTGGATCCACATGCACCCCACGCTCAACAATAATGTATCCCAGATACTGAACCTGGGTAGTGCCAAAAGTACACTTCTCCAAATTGGCACACAACTTGTGTTTCCGCAGTGTTTGGAGGACCTGTCGGATGTGGTGGAGGTGCTCTACTCAAGTCTGGTTGAATATCAATATTTCATCCAAGTAAACTACTAAAAATGAGTTGGTGAATGGCCACAAGATGTCATCCATCAACCTCATGAAGTTTGTGGGAGAATTTGTCAACCCGAAAGGCATGACGAACCATTCGAAAGGGCCATCCTTAGCTTTGAAGGAATTCTTCCATACATTGAACAATTCGATTGGTACCTTGTGATACCTGGACTTCAAGTTGATATTGCTGAAATATTTCTCCCCTTTGAGTTTTTCTAGAAGCTCATCAATCCATGGGATCGGGTACCTATTCCATATAGTGATCTTGTTCAACGCCCAATAGTCAATACAAAGTCTCCAAGTTCCATTCTTCTTCTGCACCAATACGATCGGGCTCCCACCGGGTGATGAACTTGGTCGTATGTGACCTTTCTGTAGTAGATCCTAAATCTACCTCTTGATTTCATCGTTCTCCAGAACAGAGCACCGATACATCGGTCCATTGTGCAGCATCATACCTGGGGTCATATCGATGGGGTGCTTAACCTGCCAGTGAAAAGGCACTCCTACGGGTGAGGTGAACATGTCATGATACTCCTCCACGACCTTGTCCATTTGTTTTTGTCGTGCGGAGGATCCCTATCTAGAGGTCATGGCCACAATATTTTTCTTTCCCTGAGGGTGGATCATCAGGAAAAAAAAGTTCTTGGTTTTGGAAATGAGCTTACTGCATTGTTTTGTAGTAACCAAAGAGATAGCGGTAGGCGGTGGTATCTCTGGTATCCTGTACAAATTATTTCCCAAAGTAACAATAACAATGCGAGGTCAGTAATCATACACAACATGTCACCTCCACAAGTATGGTTGGCCTAATAATACATCACAAACATCAAGAGGAGCAATGTCACATAATACCTCATTGGTGAAGGGCTTGATGTTGTAGGTGAAACAGTTGGCTGACGCGGAGATCCCGTCCTTGGTGAATCCACCCTATGGTGTATGATTGTGGGTGTGTTGTGGTCGAAAAACCCAACTGCTTCATGACATCTACTGAAATGAGGTTCTTTTGGCTCCCACTATCAACAATCAACTGTAGTGGGGAACCCTTTACCCACATCTAGGAGTGGAAGAGATTCTCCTACTCTTATGGATATTTTGGTTCTTCCTTTTGGATATTCGTGGTGGAAATGGTGGAATTGGGCTCCACATCGATAATTTGATTCCCTCTGTCATTCCCCTTCTCAATTTTTGATTCAGTGTCGGAGCATGATTCAGAAGCCTTCAACTCAACCACCAATGACTGCTTGGCCCAACACTCACTTGTTTTGTGTGAGGAGTTCTTATGGAACTCACACCACTTTCCCGTGTCCTTATTTACTTTCACAATGTTGTTCTTTGCTTGTGGATTTGGTATGTTGTCTTGAGCCACCATGCCTTGGATTTGTCCTTTGTTCTCTGGTTTGGGGGCACATTTCTCTTGATTTTGATTCGTATATGCAAAGTCTCGCTTCTTCTGTTTGAATCTCTGCTCAATCTTGGTAGCATACTAGTATTTCATACCAAGCGAGGAGATTTCGAGGAACTCCATTTCCTTCTGAATGTGTCTGTGCAGACAACTACAGTAATTCATCACCTTCTAGCATAGGGGAAGACCCATGTTTCATCTTTAACAACGCACCAACAATCCCTAACTACTGGCCCTTTTGGAAACACCTGCGAAGAAGATGCAGTCTCACCCGAAGTAGCAATAGGGTGTTGAAGGAAAGAGGTGTATACAACCAGAGGAAATGAAAAGCGGGTCCTGGGCAACACTCTCACATAGATATAGTTATTCTTTATCTTTCTTAAGCCTACTTCGCACAGTATATCTCAGATCTAACACTATAATACATTAACAATATATCAGAGAACAAAATAACACAACATCAATCACACACAACAACAAGATATACATGGTTTACCCTCTCCCTAGGGCTACGTCCACAAAACTACGCTTTATAATATATTATATAAAAGAATACAGTTCTATCTGCACTTAGCTTGCATATCTCTCTCTCTTTCTTTCTCTTCTCCTCTCTCCCCTCCCTGTGCACCTAGCTGCAAGGTTGATCATCGCACCCAGTTGAATATATTACAATATGAGAATGCTCTCTCTCCCACATCACTTCTCTCTCACAACAACAATAATCACTCATAACATGAATGAATGACGAATCAATCAACAACAACAACAAAAAACAGATCCCAAGTCCTTTAGACATTTATTTATACATTACAATGACTCTCAGACATCCATAGGCTGAAACCTAGGTGTCAAAACCCTAAATACCAAAACCTTGGGTGTCTAAAACCCTAGGTCAACTTGACCCACATTTTCAGGGCTTTGCTAGCCTGTCTTTCCTTCTTTCTTGCGAGGTGCTCCAAAGCATCTATTGGTGTCTTTTTCCACTTCCTGAGTCATCCATGATCCATCTTCCTCGTTGATCTGTCTTCCTCGCCCTCCCCATCCAACGACTTGCTTTCTCTTACCTCAGTCCATATTTTCTTCTCTTTTGGTCACTTCGACCCAATCTCAATCAACTTTTCTTCCACACGGTTCACACTTCGCGCTTCTTTCCTTAATATTCACAACCTTCCATAACCAAGGGCCAAAAAGCCCCCAACACGCACATGTGACCCGTCCTGAGGCACTTCAGGTTTGAACCTTATGTTTTTCTTCGTCTTTGGACTGCATAGGGCAACCTATGCTTTATGCTCCGTCTGACCCATCTTTCCTTGTGTAAACTATCTTTTCAATGTCTAGTACCCAGTTTCAACTAAACCTGGTACCTAGACCCTTAATCTCATGCTTTTATTGAGAGCTACGAGGCAGCTAGTTGTTGTAGTACAATTTCAACTAGCTCACCTTCACCAAACCTTCCTTCCATTCTCCATTCAAAGTTTTTGACTGTGCATCTCCTCCTTATGTAACGTAAACAAACTTATATAGCCCAAGCCAATGTGTCCTGAACTTCCCTAGATGCTTCATGATTTTTTTGTCGTATACCAATACCATATTGTTACACATTATTTTCGTCATCCTTATGACCGTTAATGATGTAAACATATCTACTTGTTACACATTATTTTTGTCATCCTTATGACCGTTAATGATGTAAACCTATCTGTTGCCTTCAGAGGGGTCAGTGTCCTGAGTTCTTGAAGAAACAAGGGAGAATAACTTTTCCTGAGAAAAGAAGTTGTATTTTCCTTTGTAAAAGCCCTATTAAAGATGATTTTCACATGTTGCACTATGGCTAGGGTGCGAGAATGCATGATTCTCGTAGGCTACACCATAGATGGGTTGCGAGAGGTTTCCAGGTTTCTCTATAAGCAGGGTGCGAGAATGCTCATACGTGGGAAAAATGAGCATCTTCTCAATGCTTCTAGAAGGAGAAACTTACATGGTGAGGTGGCATCTGAATGGTTTGGATCTTACTCGCTTTCATGATTTGGTGGGATCATCCTAAGCTCCTCACCTTATCCTCTTCAGCTTATAAAAGGAGAGGAGCTCTCATGGAGAAAGTTGGCTTGGATGAGCTTTACCTTTTGGGATTATCTTGGATTGGATTGAGCTTTGGAGATTGTTAGCTTGGCTAGATGAGCCATTTTATCAACATAGATAGTGAATATTAGCAGATCTATGCTCTCAAAATTCTTGTAGTGGAAGTGTGTGGGGAACGAAGGATAGTTGGAAGGGACCTTACGACATCAAGGCAATGGTTGTAATTTATCTTTCACATTTAATATGATACAATAATATGATTCTTTCCTATAAAGCTTGTTGTTTTTTATTGTATGATTCCTTGATCACATACATAGGTTTATATTGAGTTTATGCTATTACTATCACTTTGGTTGGTTGCATTCTTTTGCAGGTTAATCATTGCATGAGCGTTGGAACAGAGCTAGGATGGTGATGGCAAGAGAAAGCGACATTTAAACGGTATGTCACCTATCCCTCTTTAGTTAGTAAATTCAATATTTAAAACTTAAGGAAAGCGTCATGTTCTGGTGTGTTTTGTTCTAGATCTAGGTGGATCTAGGGAGATCAATTAGTGTCCGCACCTACTNGCATCTGAATGGTTTGGATCTTACTCGCTTTCATGATTTGGTGGGATCATCCTAAGCTCCTCACCTTATCCTCTTCAGCTTATAAAAGGAGAGGAGCTCTCATGGAGAAAGTTGGCTTGGATGAGCTTTACCTTTTGGGATTATCTTGGATTGGATTGAGCTTTGGAGATTGTTAGCTTGGCTAGATGAGCCATTTTATCAACATAGATAGTGAATATTAGCAGATCTATGCTCTCAAAATTCTTGTAGTGGAAGTGTGTGGGGAACGAAGGATAGTTGGAAGGGACCTTACGACATCAAGGCAATGGTTGTAATTTATCTTTCACATTTAATATGATACAATAATATGATTCTTTCCTATAAAGCTTGTTGTTTTTTATTGTATGATTCCTTGATCACATACATAGGTTTATATTGAGTTTATGCTATTACTATCACTTTGGTTGGTTGCATTCTTTTGCAGGTTAATCATTGCATGAGCGTTGGAACAGAGCTAGGATGGTGATGGCAAGAGAAAGCGACATTTAAACGGTATGTCACCTATCCCTCTTTAGTTAGTAAATTCAATATTTAAAACTTAAGGAAAGCGTCATGTTCTGGTGTGTTTTGTTCTAGATCTAGGTGGATCTAGGGAGATCAATTAGTGTCCGCACCTACTGATTTATCCAATAACAAAATTGGTGACTCCATTGGGGAACGGATTGTTTCCTATTCAGTCTAGTTTTCTGTTGACGGGCGAAATTGACCGCTCGTCAACTGGAGGGGTGGATCCGGTTCGGGGTTGTCTAAATAACCCAAGCCATTTGGAATGATCCACTCCGATGGGTTTAGTGGCTCCGTTGGCCGATCTAAGTCCTAGGAAAGTGAAAGAAAAACTAAACTAAAGAAACTAATTTAAGTAAAAAAAAACTAACTACAGTAAACTATATACAATTCTAAAATATATATACAATTCACTAACTAATATTACAAAACAATCATACTACTTATTTAAATGTTCATCTATCAACAGAATTAAATCTCAATTATATATGTACAGTATTTACAGAATACAATTTTTTTATCGAAATTTGCAAAAATCATTCGTAAATTGTCTTATGACAGCGAAGCTATTATTTTTGGACTTTTATAACTTTTCTGTGAAAGAAGTGAAATGAAAACTAACTAAGCTAAGAAATTAAGATAACAATCTGTACTATATATCTATCTAAATTACTGAGAATTCTCGATTTTATTTAACTATTAAATTGCAAATAACAAACTGACCTGAAGTAATGCTTCCGATTTGTCATGTTCGCAGCACTCGATTTAGCTGTTTGATGGGAGAAATCCGCACCAGGTTTTTCCACAAGCTTCTTGTAAACAGGAAACATCAATTCTCTTTGAATACGAATGACATAACAAACAAGACATAAAATGACAACAAGCTTATAGTTTACAGATCATCACATTAGATAAATCGCAGTGTGAAGATTTGTACATAACCGTTCATTTAACTATGAAGATAAACCTTCTATTCATTAAAATGAAACAGAGTAATTGTTCTGAGTAAAATGAGATACATCAAATATGGACAGAATTTAAATCATAACACATCAACCTATAACAAATCTTGATATATAAAGTAGTCAATAATTTGATTACAAATTAGAATGCACAAAAACTTGAACAAAAGTAAGATAAATTGAATCTAAAGCCGTACAACAGATCCACTTCTATTCGAGTCTGTATCATCATAATTCCATAGTCTTTTTTCTCCCAACAGTGATGGGTTGTTTACAAAGAATAATGAGTATATAAAGGCCACAGGGTGAAACATCCCATGTGGAAAGTATAAAAACTATTTACAAAAAATATGGGAACAATCTCCCAGATTCCTATTTCTGCCTAAGACTAACAACTTAAACCAAAACTATGTAACAAAATCATGTTCTAAACTGCCACAGCAGGTCCAATTCCCATTGAAATTCGTGTATACCTATAGATGGACAAGAATAAACAACTTTTAGATAGTGTTCAATTGTGAAATCAACAAAAATCCAACTTTTATGACTAGCTACAGAATCTCATGATTCTGTAGCTGGTCATATTTACAAACCAAATCATTTTAAATGAATCCAAATGATAACAAAAATGTATACGGTGAATCAAACAACTATTAATTACTAATTCAAAACAATACCAATCATTCACACTAACCTAACCAAATCTTTTATGTCAATTCAAAACTAACAGAATCGTATTGAATTAATCGAATGGTAACATGAATGTATGCGTTCTATCAAACAATTCTTTTGTTACTAATTCAAAACGAACACAATCATTTATGCTAAACTAAGGAGAACAAAATCATGTTAATCCAAACATAACTGTATTTGTTTTAGCAATCAAATCAACGCCAACACAATCGACTTTGCTAATTCAAAACAAATAGAATCATTTTTTAATCAAACAAAACAGAACTATATCAAACTAACTCAGAGCCAATTCAATCGTTTATACTAATTCAAGAACAACATAATCGTATAAAATCGATTCAATCAAAACAGAGGTATATTCAATTTTAGCAAACAAATCTTTTGTATTGATTCAATGCAAACACAATTCAAAACGAAATCATTTGAAGTAAACAAAATCATTCTAAAACATTATTGAAATAACATACCTTGGCTGTAGAGATACGATTCGGTCAGGCCAATTTTGAGTTAACAAAAGCAGTAGCTCCCTCAACATTTCTGAACACGATAGAACCTGTGGTATTTTGCTTCTTAACGTAAGCTTGCAGCCTATCATTTTCCTTTGACAACACAGTCACCCAGTCCTCTAAGGACTTAATTTTGGATTGCAACAGAGGAACATCTATGTAGTATCGTTCCAGCCAAGAGTTTCACTGAGTGCACTGTGGTTGATCGGGCCGAGTCACTACAGGTGAGGGTTGTTTTAAATTACCAGGGGTTCCACTGTCAAGCTTAATTCCAGTGAATTTAGGGTCATTCTTTAGGCATGGTGGAAGGTTTGATACATAGTCATAGGGTTCAATAGAACAGAGGCCATGAGAGTAGGGGTATTCCTCAGTCAAAAAACATTCAATCTTAGAGTCCGAATCCTCGCTCAAAACAATAGGCTTCTGATCTGTGTTTTGTTTGAGCTTGTTCCGAGCACACCTAGATACCCATCGTGCATCTTTCTTTCCCCTGCTGTTGACATCTATATTACCCTTGCCTTTCTTCCTTGCAGGCCTTTTAACAGTCTTAGCATTGTCTTTTGAACACAAATTAGGCATGGTGTCAGGTAGGTCAGCGTTGGGGTAGGTCGAGGGTTTGACAACAGGTAGGAGGGTAGGAGGTGGCACAGAAGGCCTAAAAACGGTTTCAGTGACCACGGTCTTGTCCACTTGAACACATTAAGGAGTGGCAAAGCCATTCCTTGATAGGAAAGCTTGCCAAAAGTCACCATTCAGCCTCAAATGATGGGCAATAATGATTTTGATCAAACAATGATGGAAAAGGTTGGAATCATCCTTTTCCCTCTTAAATTGTTTAGACAATTTATACAGACTACGTAGGAGGTAGTGAGGCATATTCACAGGGAAATCTATGAAATTCATAAGCAACCGGAGATGGTAAAGAAACACTAAACCATAACGTCCTTCGCAAGTCACGAATTTCTTAACAATGGCCAATAAATCATGCCATCGAGACTTAAGGGCAGTGACTGGCATACCTCTGTCACAACTGACAATTTTCCTCGATGTAAACAGGAGCGGCCACGACACTTCATCCACCTTCGAATTCTTAAACCACCTCTGCCCTTTAGCTGGTAAACCCATGGTTCAACTGAGGAATTGTTCGTTCAATTCAAGTTGAATATCTCCAACCTTGGCCCTACATCCATCAAATGTGAGGGCGAACTGTTGAGCGACCGCGAGGTTGAAACCCTCAAATTTTTGGATGAACATTAACCAGCAATTACGCTCCAAGTCCTCACGAGCATTGTCAAATAAAAGCAGCTTTTGGACGCCATAGGTTCTATGCGCACTACAGGGGCCATAGGAGAGAGTACACAGTCGGGGTAAATGGTGAGGGGCTGGACAAGGTAGACACATGACCAAATGCTCACAGGTTTCCCCAACACAAACAGAGGTGGCCTGAGATACAAGGCAAACATTAATGCCTATACGTGCGCGGGTGGTGGAGTGAAATAAAACCATGTTATTATCAGTGAAATTCCATCTGCACATGGCGACAAGAACTCAGCATTGTCAAACAATAATGAAGTTATTCATGGCACTGAATTAATTTCACAGCATTGCAAAAAGGTCAAAAAACTATACAAAGTAACCAAAAATTGAAGGGCGCTTTACAGAAGTTTGGTGTGCGCGCACATGCACGGAACAGAAACGTACCATGCGCACATATGTGCACGATGCACGACTGTTAGCAAAAAAACCCGCGCACCTGCGAAATAGTGCATTTATTGAATTGGTCGGCCTCCCAACCACTAATGGATCAACTCCCAAGCCAATTTGACCCTCAAATCTGAGCTGAATCCGCATGGTAGGCTGGTCAAAGACCTAATGAAGCCCTAAAGAGCCCCTTTTCACACTTCAAAGGAGTTACATAATCACCTAATGCAATGCTATAAAAAGCCATGAAGAAACATCATTTTCTC